>JAHWFO010054259.1:724204-738990 GCA_023313115.1 Rhysida immarginata
TTGCTTTCTCTCTTTTTTGCTCGAATAAAGAAAAGACTCGAATTGCTTTCTCTCTTTTTTGCTATGGAAGTTACTACGAAGAATATAAATGCTGATGGCCTGTAAAGAGTGACCAGGGGAATTAAAGTGTTTAGCGACAGGGGTGTCAGCATTGCTAAGAATATCGAACTTATGCCCGGCAAATCTGGAGCGTATGGTATTGCCTGTCTCTCCAACGTACTGTTTCTGGCATACTTTGCAATGTAACAGGTAAATTAAGTTGTGAGAAGTGCAGGTCAGGTTCTGGTCAGGGAATTTTTATTTTCTAAACCAAGTACAGTCAGGGAATCATAAAATCGATACTTTTGAACAATGGCAATAATATTCTTTCATGACAGCCCCCTTTTTTGTCTACTAATAATCAGGAATAATTTTACGTAATCTTTTTGCTAGGCACCCTATCATTCCTAAACGTTTTTATAATTTCACTTTCATATGTTTCATCCTATTACATTTTTCTTGCCGCCCCCTTATTATTTCCTATTTGTCCTCCGTGTTGTCCTATCCCAACAGTTCGTCTAATTAATCCCATTTGTTCTCTTGTTTGTCAGCCAATAACGCCTTACTATTCCCCATGCAAACTATATATAAACCCGTCCGTTAGTACTACTTTCATAACTTCAGGATAATTCTCTAATATTCTATTTGCTTTTAGAGAATTATCCTTTTTTGCTTTGATAAAGGATAGGCTCTATCCGAAACGTCAGCTCTTTATTTGATTTTTTGGTTTTATTTTGATCTTACTTATATATTTATTATTTTGTTATTTGCTTATTATTATTTTATTTTTCAGTTGTATTTATTAACTATTTGTTTAAACTTCCTAATAATATAAAGGAAATTTACGTGTTTATTATATACAAGTTACTTATTAAAAAATTTAGCTTTTTTCTTTTGTTCCCTTGCAAGTTTTTTTATATCATCATTAAACTGCTTAGAAAACTGCCGCATTCTCAGCAACACATAATAGTGTAACAATTCGGCTACTACATCTTTTTTATGTTCTTCGCAAGGGAATGAAAGTGGAGCAATTTCTAATGTTTTGGCAATAGTGATTTCGTAGGCATTTTCTTTCTCTGCTACTTTGGCAAATTCTTTCTCTGCAGTAGTTAACATGTTGAAAATATTTACTTTAGGATGAATAAGGCGGCCTCTGGTTTTCAGATTAACTAGAGCTGCCTCCTTATACTCTGAAAATACACCTTCAGATGAAAAAGCATGCCTACAAATCTCACAAGAGCTAATTTTTGCCATTTTTTTGCAAACATAACCTGTAACATAATAAATTATGCAGTCTATAATTGGTACTTCATAGTAATCGTGGCTATGATCGTAGCAGATGACATCTTCAGCTTCCCACTCTGTCGTGGCTATCAGTCCATCCAGCTTTGATTTTAATTTTTCAATCAAAACAGATTTTCTGGAAGGATCCTTTTCGCTGAACGTTGAGATATATTCTTCAAAAGTCAGGTTTGGTTTCTCAAGATTTGTGGCTTCACAGTTTCCATTCTTTGGAGGCTTCAACAGGCTGTATACAGATAGCAACTTGTACAGCTGCAAAAAGGTTGGCATACTTGGGTGATCGTTTTGGCAACCTGCTTGCCGAATGACACCAAAGAATCTCTGAATAAAAAATTGATTGCAATGAATAACTTTTGTAAAATATCTCGCGCACATTGCTAAGGTATAAATATGTGTTTTAATGTTATATTAGAAATTTTGAATTTTGTTTCCTCATGGCATTGTTTAAAAAGGCTTCTTTAAATCTTAAGAATCTTCTTATAAGAATTACCCCAACCTACCTCAATAACATCTTGATTCATTTTTGAACTTAGCACATATTTAAAGTTACAAGAATTTATAAGATAGTCAGACAATTGAATTGTTGACATCAGTGTAACTCTTAAACCCTGTGCAGTTTGGTCGGACAAAAAGAAATGTTTTTGAATTGTCCCATTTGTAACCTCGCTTTCCCAGGAATTTAGCCAATGTAAGCATTTCTCTAACACCTGTGAATATGTATGTGAAAGGTCAAAAGTATGTGGAAATGGATACCTAAATAAAATTTATTATAACAATCCCATATAATAATGAATTCGAATTGTGAAAATGTATAAATGAAAGATCTGCATAATACTGAAAATTATATAAATTTCTGATACATAATTTAGATAAATATAATAAAGGGAAAAATATATGAATTTCAGGCTATATACCATCAGGTCTTTTCCTCCGAGTTTTATTCCTTCTTTTGGATGTTTCCTATTCAGAGCATCAAACATCACGTTCATTCGAATGGTAAAAGAAATAGTCGCTGATGAATCTGCCAGTTCTATGCATCCTCGGCTCTTGTAAAATAATAAACCATCAGCTACTGATTGACTGAATAACTGTAAAAAATAAAATGAATTAAAATAAACTGTCTGATTAATTCAGTTTAAACTTTATCTTTATTAATGACATTCATTACCTGTGTAGCTAGTTTCACTCATTTTTTCACAGTTCGATGGATTTATGTGTTCAGCCTTTATTTTGGGGCATACTCTTAATCTGGCATCATGTTTTTGATCTAACAAGTATAGGTCTGTGTAGTGTCGCCATTTAATAACATCCCCATTCACCTGAAGACCAATAAAATAAAACGTAAACATGAAATAACTACTGACATTTCACATATGGTCTAATCAGTAATATATTAAACTTACTATAAAAGTTCCTCTCTGTTATGGTTTTTATCAAATGGGATGCGTCTGAGAATGCATATACTTTTCTGCTGTCATCACAAGGATGAATAAAAAAATTCATTGTATTATGTAATTTTCCAGACACTCCAAGCTGATTCCACATGGATCGGTTGGTTGATGCACCATCACAGATAATGCCATGAACATTTGCCCCAATACTTTCCAATTTTGTTATTGCTTGCACAACTAACTTTGTTAAAACTGAAGAATTTGTTGCACCTTTCGCAGAGAAGCAAGCAATGGGTTGCGAAAAGGAACCAGTGAAAGACTGGAAAATAAACACTAGTGCATGATCTGCTAATTGGTTAGATGAAGTTGCCGCTGAATAAGCATCGGAGGCTGGTGGACCCAAGTTACCGAAATTTACAAATCCATCATATGCCATTGTGTCCATATTTACTGTCATACTCTTTCTTACTTGTATTTCATCAAATATAAGAAGTCCATGCCGATCAATTTCCCTCGTTTTGCTCAACTTCTTCCTGAAAGCTTCAAAAAACTGTTCATCAAAGCCACACTTAGTGTTTGCCATTCGTAAATATTTTCGAATGGTTGAAAAGCAAGGCAGGGGAAGAAGTTCATTATCCTTTAAGAATTTATATGCTGAAGGACTTTTAATATGAAATAAAAGACACATCAATAACCAGTCACCAGTGTATCGTCTGCTAGTTTTTGTAGTTTTTTGTCCAATTGAAATACACTCTCTAATTGTTAATTCCTGTCCAGGAAAGAGCTGCAATTCCTTTAGATATGAATCCAATTGCTTTTCATTTATCAGGCTGTATTTTGCCTGCAGAACTTGAAGTTTACTTTCCAAAACTCTCTTCTGTCGTAACAATCTCAGTGTTTTAACATTTTGTATTATTTGTGCCTTTCGTAGAATTTCTCTTTTTTCTTTTGGGCAGAATCCAGAAAGACGTATATATTTTCTTTTTGATGCTAGAGGAGTATTTTGTCTAGATTGATGTCTATCAAGCGTAGAACACAACGTACTGCAGGCTTTACAAACATGTTGGTTGCTGTCAGTGACAAAAGTGCATTTTCTGTGGCGCCACACACCAAAATGTTTGTAGGCACATACAGGATTTATTGTTGAGCTGTATGTCATTTCACTTGGCCCACCAGCACACACTTTCATTTGGTCAAAAATTATTAGTCCTTTTTCAATGTCTGCAATAGTGTGCATTTGGATGGTTCCACTTATGAGAGATATGTTCACAGGATTGTTGTAGACAAAGCTCTTCACTTCATACTTCCCCGAAGCCACTTTATTGAAACACAATTGCTTACATACAACTGGTGGCTGTTCAACTCCTCCAGGATATTTTACCACTTGCAAAAACACTACACTACTAGAACTGTCAGTATTAATTTTATGGACATTCCATGATTCGTTTGGCATCATAATTTTTCCAGCAACGTTATTAAGTGCTTGAAAGTCCAAAGCATTAGTAACATTTAAATTTGATTCAGTTACATTTGCAGTGTTTCCATAATTTGTTTCGAAAAAAGTTCTTGTGTCATTTGCAAATGAGTGGACATGCTCCTTATTCTCATCCACATTCACAATGATATTCATTCCACAAACTTCAGTGACTGCAGCCCCGTCTTGATCTGATGTTTGTGAGTTGCTTTTTGTTTTTGATTGTTTATTATTGCTATGGATCAATGGAAACTCTCTTAGAGCTGGGCGCTTTGTTGGCTTACTTATTTTTGTTATGTAGGAGGGGCAATTGGGTAAGATAGATGGAACAGCTTCTTTTTCAAGTCTCGGGTATCTGAGATTCTGGCGCGCAATAACTTCTCCATTTACCTCAACCGTCGTGGAGCAAAGTGTTTCTCGCACACAAAATCTGCTTCCGTTTGTTCCCTATCGTCTCGTTTTATAGCATTTTTCCACTTAATTAGTAGATCTCCAGATGGGGCTTTGAACATTGAAACATATTCAGGGCAATTTTTATACCCAGAATTACATCTGGGTATAAAACATTTCTTTCCCATTTTCAATCACTACAAAAAAGCAAGAAAAACCATCACATAAATAAATAAATACATGTAAATAAATGAATAACAAACATATATGTAAGGAATCCAAGATCAAGAGAGAGGCTATATACAATCAAATGCCCCTGAATTAGAATAGTGATTTTTCATGTTATTTTTTAATACCATATACACTATGTGATCAAAAATTTAGGGATACCAGCATTTCTGCGTAGCAGGCTTCAGATAACAGAAATTAGTGAGCGGTGGCTCCCTCTTATGCTCTAATGACGGCCACCAACCCTCCGAGGAAGAGTTTCCACCAGTTTTTGATAATAAGCTGCAATGCCCTTCAGAGCACTGTAGTTCAGCCACGGAAGAAGGACAGCGTGGTCTGGCTTGTAGTCAACGTTCCAATTCATCTCACATGTGCTCAAAGGATTGAGATCGGTGCTCTCGGCAGGCCTATCCATTACTTCAACCCCGTTGTGTTGAAACCAGCCGTGTACAGGTCTTGCTTTATGGCAAGGAGCATTGTCATGTTGTACAAAAGAGGCCCATCTCCGAACTGTTTCCACAATGTTGGCAGCAGATGGCCCCTCTCCGAACTGTTCCCACAATGTTGGCAGTTGTCCAAGATGTCTCGATAAGCAACATCATTCTTCGTTCCTTAACAGGAACAAGCTGACCCAGTCCAAACCATGAAAAAGAGCCCCATACCATGATGCCACCTCCTCAAAACTTCACAGTGGGCACCACATACTCAGGTAGGAAACGCTCTCCAGGCATCCGCCAAAGCTAATTTCATCCATCTGATTCACCACTCCATAGGATACGTTTCCAGAGTTCCATGCTTCAGTTTCTGGGAGTTTTACACCACTCCAAACGTCGCCTGGAATTGTTGTCGTTGATGAAGGGCTTGTGAGCAGCAGCACAACCATGGAAACCCAGGGAATGGAGTTCCCAATGAATGGTCATTGTGCTATCAACAGAGGAAGCAGAATTTCTGAACTCTGTAGCAATCACTTCAGCAGAAGAACTTCGATTGTTCCGGGTCACTCAACGATTTCTGTCTGTCAATTTCTTGGGTCTGCCAGTTCGTGGTTGCACTATTCTTGTTCCCTGGATCTTCCATTTCGCAATTACATTGTTTGTAGTTGTACGGGGTATTTGAAAAATGGTGGAATTCTCACGGACTGACTTGTTGCACAAGTGGCATCCGAACGACCCGTATCTTAATAATACGAAGCAAATATGTGTTTGAAGGCGTATGATGCTATTTAAATAATTTACATGTCATTTTCATGCAAAATTTTGCACATTCCTTGATTTATGAGGGGTATCCTGAAACTTTTGATAACAGTGTATATGCGCAATAGAAGAGAGGTGGTCAGTCCACTTGTCTACATGAAAAATTTATTCTTCTTATATGTATACATTTCAGTCACCAAGTGACCTTCTGATGGACCTTAAACATATAGGTCAAAGCACAGAGACGAATCGAAACCAGTATGAACGAACATTTTGGTTATATAAAGAAGTATAAACTAGAAAAATCAGGATTTGCAAACCATATTTTGACCAGTTGTCATGCGGCCACGAAAGACAACATAAAAAGTATACATATGACGGACGACTATAGGACTCTTAATTTTTTAGAATCTCTTGAAATCTCCCGGATAAGTTAATGAACGTAGACAGAGGACCTTAACCAAGGCTTAAACAAGTGGAAGAAGGTACTTATATTAAGTTCACCAGTCCCGTTTTTGTTGTTCACCAATCATGACTTCTCACCTTATGTAGCTTCAGAGTGGCCCCTCTTTCTCAATCGTACTTTATTGTGTATATATACAACCCCTGTAAATGTTGGATATTGTATCGTACTGAAGAATGTCACTTAGTGACTGAAATGTACACATATATGAAGAATAATTTTTTCTTGTGGACAAGTGGATTGACCTCCTCTCTTCTATTGCGCAGTAAGTATCCACAGTTTAATAAGGTGCTTTTATTTTTATTTTACTTTAATAGTGTATATGTTATTAAGGATGCTGTTGGCCTGGGAGCAAGCAAGTCAGTTTGTTTTTTTCATGTGGCCTCCAAAGGGACCACATTGTGAATCACGATGTCCGTCGATGTGCATGGTATGCATGGTATAAGAAAAGGGTACCGTGGCTCTGTGCAGGATTGCCAAAATCTGTGGGACCAGAGAGATAGAAACTATCATAACCATGCCTGGAACATTATTAAAAATTTTAAATATGATGTTGAAATTGTAAATTTTAAAATTTAAGTAAGAAAATCAGCTTGGAATTGATCTGAATTTGAGCTAGAAAAATTTCATTAAACTGGATGTTTTAAAAAGTTACTATTAAGGCACATTTCTTAAACCAGTTTATTAAAATTACTTTACTACTCGATTATATTAATTATAAGATCAGTTGCTTAATTTAGGGAATGCAGTGGTTGGGCGTCTTTGATTTAGAGTTCATAATTTAAAAAAGAGTGGCACCATGGCCGTTTACAGGATTTTTTAAAAGGCGGCTTCTCAAAGGGAAGGTTTTATATCATATCTTTTATCTTTGATAGCTCACTAATAATTAGAGGGGCAAGCCTCTGCTAAACCCCAGCCAATCGCAACTGTTCGTATGAATTTTTAAATTCTCCTTTAAAATTTCTTTATTTATAAAAAAATGTTTGTTTTTGTCCGTCTTAATAATTTTACGTAAGAGTTTTCTAATAACAAAAAACGACGCTTATGTGCAGATAGCATGATTGTCATAAATAAACAGATGACGACTACGATAACTTGTCGCCGCACCATTTTACTCTCGTGTCATCACCCTCAGCCACTTCTCTTTCATTCGCGCAATTTTCGCCAATAATCGTCTCCTCTTTTCTCCTAGTTTCATTACAATATTCTTAATAACATAATGTGACATGGGAAAAATATTCTAATAGCGTGGATTTGAGTCGGTATCATAAACTTAAAAAGCACATTGTAAATTAGCTTGATCACTTGCATGGTTATGTGAAGTTCTTTACTTCGGGTGGCATTTAAGAAGTGTCAATTAGTATGCATGCTAACATGGTGTAACTTTATAAAAAGTGCACATTATTCAGTGATATTATTTCCATTAATAAAATTACAGATTGTAAAACGAAACACTAAAGCCCGCATTTAGAATGAGCACTTGCTCAAGACCATTGTTGAATACAAATTCCATATTACTGAATTTCTACTCAACAATGGTTTGAGGGAGAACATCATTAGTGCTCATTCTGAATACGATTTTAATTTTACGACGTTATTAATCTCATTTATAACCATATAGGACAAAGCTTGAATACATGACTTTTAAAATGAGCATAAAACCTAATGAAATTAAACAGACTTACCTAAACTGATGAATACCGAAGAGCTGTTGTTTCACAAAGTGACCATTGCTTTCCACCGTCTGTCGCTTGGGAATCTGGCCTCCCTGTGCGGAGCGCCGCCAGACACGGACAAGATTGGAACTACGGACAAGATTGTCACATGGTCACGTGGTATCGTCGGATTACCTTTCCTTCTTATACCGTGGCCCTGGCCAAGCCTCAACAATCGCCACGTGAAGAGTAGACGAGACCTAGAACATGTCAAGTTTTCTTCACTTCTCTTCCAGCCAGCAGTCAGCAGCCAGGCAGACGGGCCTCTCCTAATGTCTATCCAGTGGATTGATGTGTTGTCAACTACTGAACTTAGCCATTTTATTTTCTTTATTGGATTTGGTCCGCTAGCTAACCTGTGTATTGGTGGCTGTCGAGGGACCCTGTCATGAGCAGCAGCTGACATCTTGGACGTGGCTGTTGACAGTCATGTTTCCAATCTTCTTACGCCGACATATATAAGAACTTTATTTATGAACTGGTTTTTTGGAGCTTTAGCTCTTGAATGTATTGTGCTTGACAGCTTTGGATATTACCAGTTGTAATGATGACTGCTGTAAGACAAATGTAATTGTTTTGTTATTATTTTTTAATTTGGAACTTTTGTAACTTAAAGATTTTTCCTAAAGGAAAAACAGTTGTCAAAAAATTTGTTTCCCGTCTGGTTGGAAGATGTCATGTATACAGGATGATTCAGAAAGGAAGGTCAAGAATGAAATACCATGTACAGTTTGTAGCGGGGAACAAAATTTTTTCTATAAACATGGGTCCGGAAATGCATCCTTACCGAGATAATGCAACTTGCTACTTTGACAGTTCTCCATTAAATTTAAGAATGTTTAATTTTGGCATTCTAAGTGATCTAATAGGGTCAGCTACTCTAATTCTATCACCAGGTGGCGAAGCGAGCGCTGCAGCTCCTGTTGTTTCAGTTTCATTTTGCAGTGGGTCGAAGCTTGGATGAAGAAAAGATGGATGGGTCACTCCTATGCGTCTAGCGTGAGTTTTTTTTCAGTGGCGCTGTCTGTCGATTTGCGTAATACTAAACCAAAACTGTCTGGGAACTAAGAAAAATAGTTTCAGTTTCTGCCTTGCGTAGTATTAAACCGAAACTTCATCACAATCGTTTCGATTTGCGTAGTACTAGAATTTTTTTAAAAAAGAAATTCATATTTTAAGTGGCTGTTTAAGATAAAACTGTGCTTAGAAAGTTTTTTTATATTTTTTATTTCATTGTTTTTAGTCTATTTTTAATTTTATTAACCTAATTTAAGCAGACGATTATTTTTAGTATACAAGGCAAAGCTCCAGATATCGGCCAAAAATCAAACTCACTGAGGAAGGCAATGGAGCGTCCTATCCATCTTTTCTTCATCCATGGTCGAAGTTCGCAGTAGTCAAATTTAAGGGTGATTGTTCTGGGCAATGTCTGTGTAACAAGGTCTCGCCATGCACAGGTCCTAGTCACGTGGTCTGACGTCCTGGCCACCATTAGATAGTAGACACTTGCGTGCGTGTTAGTACTGTCAGTTTTGTTAAGACCTAATTATTTATTAGAGAAGGAAAAATAAACCAGTTTCAAATTTCAAATTTATGCTTAATATGAATAAACTGGTACAAGATTTAAGTAAAAAAAAATTAAATATGTTCCGATCTTTATTTTTAAGGGTTGTGTAGAAGCTCTTTTAACTCCGTTGACCATTATTTTTAATCTTTCACTTAGCTCGGGTAAATATCCTACAGACTGGAAAAAGTCGATTTTGCAGCCGTTACCGAAAATTAAAAACGCCTCTAATCCGTGTGACTATCGACCTATAGGCCTATCTCTGATTTGTTTTCTAGCAAAACTTCTTGAAACTTTGATATCACGGAGGCTAGCAAATTATGTAGAGTCCAGGCTACCAGATGAGCAGCATGGATTTAGAACAGGATGTTCAACTCAGACAAATCTGGCGAAATTTGCTCATGTTCTTATCTGTTGCTTGGATAATCGTAAACAGATTGATACTATTTATCTTGATTTCGCAAAGGCATTTGATAATGTGAATGTGAATTTACTCCTTGAGAAATTAGCTTTTGTCGGTGTGTCTGGTGTTGCTCTTGAATGGTTCCGGTCTCTATTGACAGGAAGAAGCTTTATGTTGAATAGTGGATCTCTAGCGGCACAGTGTCGTAGAATCAAAAGCGGGGTTCCGCAGGGTTCCCCCCTGAGGCCAATTCTGTTCACGATCTTTGTGGCTGATCTGAGTAAAGTACTACCAGAAAGGAATTTAAACTGTCTAATGTATGCAGATGATTTAAAAATCTTTTAGTATAATTGAAAGTTGGGGGGATTGCGTTATGCTGCAAGATGCTCTAGATAAAGTCAGTATCTGGGCCAAATGTAATGGGCTTCGTTTAAATGCGGACAAATTTTTATTCTTTCCTATACAAGAAAAATTGCCCCTTTTATTTATAGTTGCAGCGTAAGTGATAAGGTATTAGAACGAAAGAACAGCACAAAAGATCTAGGAGTGCTGATGCACTCTTCTCTCTCTTTTAGTTTACATGTAAACTCATTAATACTAGATATTTCCAAAAAAACTGGGTATTTTGAAGAGACTAACGGTTTATTTCAAACAGTATAATACGGTTTTAACGCTGTATAAGCGATTGTCGTACCTAAAATTACTTATTGTCTATGGATTTGGTATGATGGAAACAGTCAAGCCGTTCAAATACTGCAACGGAAGATCTTGAGTTTTAAAAACTTTCTAAAGAGACGTTTTTATATTTTTAGTAATAATGATATACATTTAGAGAAAATTTTTGATATTAATACTATAGTTAAAAATGTTCTTTTTAATACATTACATTACTTGAAGTACTAAGAGGCCAAATGCGGGTTGGTGATTTGTTAAATATTTCGATAAAATGGAGAACAAATCTCTGTAATATTAATCCTTTTTATAAGCTTCTTGTTAATTACCATAAATTTTTTAATAAGATAGACGTGTTCTCCATGCAAACCCCTAGGTGTAATATATTTGGTTAGATTTCAGGGTATCTCTTTTTGGCTTTTGGTTCTGTTTGTATATTTATTTTATTTATGTTTTTTTTTTGTTTTTATATTTATGTATTTATTATTATTTTCTTTGTCATTGTTTGGTATTGATTGACATTTGTAATTCGTTATTTATATGTTTTTCATTAACCCCGTTTTGGGCAGTTTGCCTGTTGGGGGACAAGGTGGGGCTTTCCCCTCCAGATTATTTATTTATTTTATTTAATTTTATTTTTTATTTATTTATTTTATTTTTAAAGAATTACAATTAGAATTGGAATTAGAAGTAGAGCTCAGAAGGGCCCGGTATGGTTAAAGACCGACAAATAGGGCCCCCTGAGCCCCGAATACAATCAATATTACATGTAAACGATTAAGAAATAAGAAATAAAATTAACAAGTAAGAGGAATTAAACTGAATACTAAATTAACACGGATTAGTATATGTGAATTAGTTATAATTATAACTTACTATTATAATCAATCCAATCAGGCACCAGTTCCAAAAAAATAAGATATGAAGCGACGCGAGAGATTCCGAAATAAGTCCAGATATTTTCAAGAGGTTAACCGAGAATATAGTTTTTCAGTTCACGGCGAAAAGTCTTGTAATCAGACAAACTGCGAATTTCGTTAGGGATCACAGCCCATTCTGTAATCCCTGCGTGAGTAACACAGTTACTTCCATACTTGTTTTTAGCCTTTGGTAGGTAAAGTTTACCAGCTTGTCTAGTAGGATAATTGTGCTTATCCATAACAAGTATGGGCGATATGGGGGTTGCTGTTAGGAGGATCGAATGCAATACTTTATAAATAAAAATACCCAACTGAAATTTATATATTTGCTGTATAGTAAGTATTTTTAAAGTAGAAAAATAACCGGAAACCGACGTACCTCTAGGGACCTTCATAAGGGTTCGGAGGAACCATTTTTGTAACTTTAGGATCCTAGACATGTTGTAAAGCGTGGTAGCTCCCCAGAAAATGACACCGTAACATAAACTAGAGTGTATCAAAGCGTAATATACTGAAATTAACACATAAGGTGGTAAATAATTCAGTCTGGAGAGCTTACCCATGTTTCTATTTGATTTTAACAGGAGGGCATTCACATGAAGATCCCAAGATAAGTCGTGGGAGAATTCAATCCCCAGATATCTAAAAGGTTCTGCTAAGTCAATCAAATGTTTATCATAATAAGTGGTGGATTCGGTTGGAACATTCAGTTTGTTGCGTTGGTAAAAGTACATCACCTGAGTTTTATTTATGTTAACTGACAATTTATTCTGCTCACTCCATTGGAACAACAAGTTAGCAGCATTATTTAAAGACGCTTTGGTCACTAGGTTCCTTATGGGCAGTTAGCAAGGCCACATCATCAGCGTACATTATAACTTTACAACTGTTAAACCGTAAGGGGAGGTCATTAATAAATAATACAAATAACATCGGAGATAAGATGGAACCCTGCGGGACCCCTTGATTTCTGGTTATTATAAATGAAGAAGTGCCTTCGAGACTTAAAAAGTACTTTCTGTCTTGTAAAAATCCAGCTATCCAAGCCAAAGGGGGCCCGTATATATGGTAATATCTACCTAACTTTGACAGTAATAGAGGGACCGAAACGGTGTCAAAAGCTTTAGTAAAGTCGACAAAAAGCGACGCCACCAATTTATTGTTAGTCATTCCAGATGTTATGAATTCTATGAGCTCGAAACATGCCGTTTCGGTACCTCTATTCTGCGTAAACCCGTGCTGGCTATCGCAAATAAACCTCTTTGAAGAGACATAGTGCTCAAGTCGCCTAAAAAATAATTTCTCCCAAATTTTAGAGAAGACCGATAGTGATGTTATGGGCCTGTAGTTACTGAAATGGGCTGAGTCACCCTTCTTGAAGATAGGGGTGACACGGGCAAGTTTCAAGGAAGAAGGAAAAATGCCAGAAGTCAGCGAAGCGTTAAAAAGAGTTACTAAAGGGGCAGTAATCTCATGCTTAACATTTCTTATAATATCCGCCCTGAATCCTAACGGGTCAGGGGTAAAACTGGGTTTTAAGCTCGTAATAATTTCGGCAACCTCGTCTTGAGAAGAAGGAATAGCAAAGAAACATGAGGGAGAATTAGGGCAACTACCGTTAACTTCATGTTCGCTGGGTAAAGTTGCCGTCGCATCTGGAGGGAGCAATGCATGTAAAAAATCCGTAAGATCAGAAGAGTTAGCGTTGCTAATATGTTCGAAAGGTGATTTAAGCACTCGTGGACCCTGTATTAATTTATCTATTTCTTTCCATCTGTCTTTAGATGAGGACAGACGCTGAAAAAGTTCGGCAAAATATTTAGTTTTTGCCTGGTTGATGCGTTTTTTAGCATATTAGAAAAATCTTTAAATTTACGCATGGCTAGGGGAGTGGGGTTTCTCCTAGCTTTTAAGTAAAAGGCATTCTTCCGTTTAATTAGACTCAAAATGTCCTGGGTAACCCATGGACGTCGGGGGGCAGATCTCTCAGTATGAGTGGGCTTACGCCTAACAGTAGGGAAATAACGTTCCCAACCTAATCGGAAATGTGCTATAAACCTGTCAAAAGCAATATCTATATTATTGATAGGAGTTAAAATATAGTCCCAATCGGATAAGGCCAAATAGGATCTAAAAACAGAGATACGGTTCTCAGAAAACAATCTAGATTGAAAACAATAACAGGGAATTCCCAAATTGGTTTTATGTTGAAAAATCAATAACAAAGGGAAATGATCACTAACACTGACACTTAACGAGGTACTGAGCAGTGGTTCCATTGCCGAAAAACAACAGTCTATAGTTGTATATAAATTGTGCTGAGGGGAATAATGGGAATGCAATACTTTGCGCAAACCTGAACGAGTGACGGGATCTAAAAAAAGATTTAGAGCAACAGACGGCTTTCCCATATCAATGTTAAAATCACCCAACAAAAAAATTTCTTTGCCTAACAGTTGTAACTCTAAAAGTAATGAAGAAAGGTAAGAGCAAAAAGTTGAAAAATCCCCGGATGGAGGTCGGTAAACCGTAATTAAGCTCTTCCTTTGATTTATCTGCAGGGTCAGAATTTCATAGTCCCGGGTGATAGACGTCCAAGAAGACATAATTGAGCAATTATATTTAGCTGAGACATACACGCAGACACCCCCTCCTCGCTTACCAAGTGTATTAATCGAAAAAACTTCGTAATTAGGCATAACGGGGATATCTGCGTGATTACTGCTCAAGTCTCCACAAGGGCAATTATTGATGGCGTAACATCAAGTAAACTGAGGTTACATAAAAATGTATCATAATTGGCAAAAATACTCCGAATATTACAGTAGAGTACTGATAAGTGTCGATTGACATCAGGAATTTTTAATATAGCCTCGTTAGCCGTTTCCAGAGAAATCGGCAAGGAACTATTAATACTTGAAGACATGTGGGATCGTACCAGAACCAAAAATAGAAAATTATGGTTAGTAATAATTCGATGAACTAAAACTTAATAATTATAGTTACACCAAAATTAACTAATAAGTAACAAA
>JAHWFO010054274.1:0-13836 GCA_023313115.1 Rhysida immarginata
TAAATTATTATTCAGAAATAAATTAAATTAAAATAAATAACAACAACTTATAAAATTAAAGAAATCATGACCATTTCAAAATGCCTTTTGAAATTAAAAAACTTTTCTTTGATGTTAGAATGATAACACAAAATTCTTGATAAGTATATACTGCTTTTTTTTTTTTTTCGTATAACCATAGCGAAGAGATACTCTTCTATACGCTATGGTATAACTAAATATTTTTCTATTGTTTAAATAAGTTATATTTTATCAATTGGTCAACTTCCTTTTATTTTATTTTATTTTTAATTTTGTATATTTATTTATGCATGAACTCGGCATTCCAATAAAAGGCAAGAATGCCTTCTGAAAATGCCAATCATTTGTATGTTTCATCAATGAAAATAAAGAAATAAATAAAAATAAAAATTTGTAAAGGTTTTTATTACATTACAGCAACAGATAGATTACTCTTACGATCAATGTAAGAGTATTAACCTAACCTGCCCTTAAATTAATAATTTAAGAAAACTAGTAAAGTAAAACTGCCCCTCCCCCTTAACATTGACAACAACTTTCATTGTCAAATTCTCTTGATATCTTGAAATGCATTTTTATTAAATTTACTCATGAATTGACCTTAAGAGTATTCTATATACTGTTATAATGTACTAAAAATCTTTACAATTTTTTATATTTATTTATTTCTTTATTTTTATTGATGAAACATACAAAATAATTGGCATTTCCAGAAGCCATTTTTGGCTTTTATTGGAATACCGAATTAATGCATAAATAAATATACAAAATTAAAAATAAAATAAAATAAAATAAAATAAAATGAAGTTGTTCAATTAATAAAATATAACTTATTTAAACAATCGAAAATTATTTAGTTATACAAAAAAAGCAGAACTTATCAAAACTTTGTGATATTCTAACATCAAAGATAATTTATTTTAATTTCAAAAGGAATTTGAAATGGTCATGATTTCTTTAATTTTTTAAGTTGTCGTTATTTATTTTAATTTAATTTATTTCTGAATAATATGTTATTGATTTTATTACATTCTTTTAAGTGATTGATTTTTTTAAATGGAGTAGAAAACCTATAAAAAAAATAAAACAAAAACAAAAAACGATACCGCATAAAAGGCAAATTAATCTAAGAAAGAGAAAATATTGTAAACTTTTAAGTGAGAAGGGATTGCTTTCCCGCTGCTAAAATCACCACAGAATAATCACCTTTTAGCAACACCGTAAATGCGCATGCGCTGAAGCGATGGGGTGCGTTGGGTTTTAACCGCTAGTGCTTTGTGAAGACATAAGTAGAAAACTGATAAAACATGAGAAAAGAGTGAACAAGGCGAAGGAAATATTTTAAAAAGTGCAAAAGTAAAATGAAAAAAAAAATAATAATTTGGTAAAATCAAGATAAATTACGAACGTAAACTTCATAAAGAAGCCTATTTTATAATTTTCTTGAGTTTTATTTTTTTAATCGTTTTTAAACAATTCGTAGTAAACTGTTCTCATTTGCATATTATATTATAATTAGATCTGGTTTTAGTTTTACCATGCTATTAGCAGTGAACCATTGAAAATAAATTAAAATAAATAGATACACAAATTTAATGCAAATGCATTAACATTAAATTGGTTATTACATACCGAATATAATTATACACTGATGTCTATAACTTAATTTAAATCACGTGTTTTTGAGAATAATTATGCAAGTTTATGGTTTTTAAATTATTTTGTAATTTTTTAAAAATAAAAATTTATTTGTTAAAATAGTAATTTAAAAAATCAACTTTACAACTGG
This sequence comes from Rhysida immarginata, assembly GCA_023313115.1. NCBI lineage: Eukaryota > Metazoa > Arthropoda > Chilopoda > Scolopendromorpha > Scolopendridae > Rhysida > Rhysida immarginata. The sequence continues at coordinate 1,811 of JAHWFO010054274.1, forward strand.
TTAAGAATGCATTTTTTTTTAAATACAAATTTAATACAAAATTACTCGATCTGGTTTTAGTTTACTCAATATTTGATTAATCGATTTACTAAAAACTCGATCTGGTTTTAGTTTTTCTCATCATACGTCATTTTTCACTTTTTCCACTGGCTTTTTGTGGGTGAGAAAAATGACAGGAAGTTGGAGGAAAAAGTGAATTCACTTTGAATTTTCAAACGCCATGAATTCACTGGGTGGTGGTTTCTCGAACGACAAAGTGGAAATAGTGGGAAAAGTGGCTGTTTCGCGAACGCACCCGTTGTAGGCTACGCACAATTATGTCAACAACAACAAAGACTGGATCGACCCATCTCTGAGCGCTTCGCTATTCAAACGTGTCTAAGAATATGATAAGCACCAGGCATAGTTCTCGATGAATACTGTGGATGCACGTTCAAACTAATGATGTCATCAACAATATAGAATAATGAAGTCTGTTAATATCCTTGCATTAAATTTACATTTAAGATATTTATTTTAATAACTTTCTGTTGAAATTCTACTGCCAAAGGAAGCCCCTATAATTTCATGAGAGTTAAAAAATTATTTTCAGGCTTTTTAATTTTCAAAATTATTTTCTTATACTTTACTGAATGGCTACCAGACATAGGTGTGGACTTTTCCAGGCAATTCTTTAGACATGTGCCTGTGTTATCGCTGACGAGCACTTGATCCCAAGTCCCTTGATTTAGCATTGAAATTCCTCCTCTGGTATATATCTATCTCTATATTTAGAAGGTGATGGTTATGCCAACACCACCTCTACTCAAAGCCTGAGCGCGAAACGTCGTACGTTGTTACATCACCTCAACATCTCCTAGAGAGATGGCCTGCAGACAAAAGGTGTATACATTGTTACATCATCATCAAGCAACTATTGTTAATCGTATTTCTACCAATAATAAGCTCTAAAATTGGTCGCTTGATGATGATGCAACGATGTATACACCTTTTGTCCGCAGGCCTTCTCTTTAGGAAGTGTTGCATCACCCACGGTAGGGATTGTTACTCATATTTCTACGAATATTAAGCCCGAAATTGTCCCTACCGTAAGTGATGTAACAATGTATGAACTTTCCGTGAGCAGGCTTTCTCTCTAGGCTGTATTGGTTAAGCTCCTTCTATTGCATGATTTTGGCTGCAGTCCAAACTTTTTAACAATCGTACAACGTAACAAATTCTTATAGATCTAACAGTGAGACACCTAAGAGATCTTGGAAAAAAATGGGAGGGGTGTCGTTTTTCTCGCAGGAGATTTTCGCCAAACCCTTCTAATTATCCATAATGAGCATCTGCAGATGAACTCAGTGCTTGCCTCAGAGTATCCACCATTTGGAAATTTGTCCACACAAAAAAATAATTACTAATATGAGGGTGCGTATTCTTGATGATCCCCAATCATAAAATTTATTAACAACTTCTCAGTTTTGGAGACGAAAAATTACCCACAATTGCGTCAGGTTTAATTTCTCTCTCATCTGATTTCTGTATACTGTTGTCGTCAGTGCGAGAAATAATTATACATAATGTGTTCCCGAACATAGACAAAAAATTGAGGAACGACAGTGGCTTTGAGAACGTACGATTCTTGTACCAAAGAATGAGAATGTAAATAAAAAAACGACATCATTTTGCAAGAGTTGCCAAGATCTTGCATTACATATAAATCTATTGACACTATTATGGACCAAGAGCAAGCTGAAAACTAACCCACAGAATTTTTAAATTCATTGGTAGCCACGTGGTAAGCCACCACAATAAGTTCAATGTGAAAGTAGGGCCAGTAATAATATTGAGAAATTTGGATTCCCCCAAATTATACAATGGTACTAGACTGTCACTAATTTTAAGCCACTATCACCCAGACAATAATTATCTAGGTTACAATTTCCTGTGGGATTTGTTTTCGCAATGATGATTAACAAAGCACAACGGCAATCTCTTTATGATCCTAATGGCCTGACAAAAAATAGTGTACCCAAAGGCATTCGAGTAACACATTCTATGTCAAAATAATGGTCCTTTATGTAGAACTTACATTTATTAATTTTGTGTAAATAACTGCATATTACAATATTTGAATAATTTTGGATTTAATATATATCATTTCTACTTTTTTGAGGTAGAAGGTTGAAATTCGTAATGTAGCTTACTATGGGCATGTGCACCTTCACTATTTAGTTTGGTATTGATTAGCCCATTAAGATCGGAGTTTTGGGGGTAAAAATTATAGGGTACCAAAAGGTCTAGGTGTATTTATGCATATAAAGGAGTGAAATTCGGTATGCATATCCTATAATCAAGATCTCCATTATATGAAGATTTTTTTTTCCCGATTTATCCATGCCTTCCTGACTCAGTGGCGTAAATGCATGGAAAAGATAGGGACTACATTGAAAAATAGTGTACCAACTGTGTCTGTAATAAAGGAGCTGTAAAAAGCCGACGCCTTCATTGTTTACAACAAACGGAAAAATACTGATTGTTAACATCCAAGATAGAGACAATGTAGATTGGATTGTTGCTAGCACCCCGATGGTCAGGTGACTTTTTCGCTTCCAGGCCTTGTTATCTCCTAGGTCTCGATAGTCAACATAAAGACGTAACAATCGAAGACTTGATCGTTATAATCATTTGTATGCAGACGTAATAATAAAGGAGGTGATGGTGCAGTATTGCCAATTTAGCCTTTTTTTTTCATGCGCTTGTCTTTTGTTGGACATTTTTAATAAAAATTAAACAATGCACAACAACCATCTACCATTCATTTACAAGTCTTCAATTCTCTTCCAAAACTCTCATCATTATTCATGGTGAACTTGTCATTATTTATTCTTATTATTTGTTATTTTATCTTCTCCATTTATAAATGAGTATAGAATCATTCATTAATAAATAAACATATTATACTAGTTCGTAAATTAATGTATAATGCACAAAATAATGAAAATGAGCTTTTAAATTGGACACATCCCTGCTAAATTGGCAACACTGCTTGTGAACGATTCAAGATATTTTCCTCCCTCTTCGCAACCTCCGGAGGCATCAGAAAAGCATGAGCAGTGCCCATGGCACTTTTGGTTATGGGGAACCTTTAACATTAAGTTATTAACAGGAATAAATAATAACATATTTTTTATTTTTTAATTATTTTTATAAAAACAAAGTTCTGGTCATAATTGTAATTTTAATTTATTATCACAGAGGCTAGGGTGGCCTCATGCGTAAAGATGGAACTGAGATTGAGCATATAAAAATTAAAAATTATGATGAAGAAATTGTCTTGAATCAAATTTTCGATCTATTTAAGCTAAATTTTCGTTTGTATCGTGCCAAGCCTAAACAATGGAAGGCTAACCAATTATGGTAAGCTATGAACATGCACTTTCGGAAGATAGAGGCGGCCATATTGATAGTTAAACAACGTATGCGCCAGCTTGAAGAAATAAAGTCTTCTCTTTGTGTGGTTGCCACGGCTCCTAACAAGCACGCTCGCAAACGATATCAAATTGTAACAAAATAAATCATCGTTGAAGTCGCAACTTTGTTGGCACTCTTTATTGTTGCGTCGTCTTTCTCATTAAATTTTTTGACTCCGATGACTCCAGCTTGAAAGCAGGAGTTAAGGGAGTTAACCCGAGTCGCACTCCAAGCGAATAAAGAAACAAACTCCGAAAAACTCCAAGCGTATCCTGATGTTGGAAGTCAAGGGAGTTAACTCCGAGCGAATAAAGAAACGGGGACCAAATGACTCGGAGCAAATAAAGAAACGGAATCCGAATGACTCCAAGTGAATAAGTGAACGCACCCCTAGACATAAGGCCTGATAACAGAAACGTCATACATTGTCACATCACCATTAGTCGACCCGAGGCCAACGAGATAACAAGGCCTGGAAGCGAAAAAGTCACCTGACCATCGGGGTGCTAGCAACAATCCAACCTTCATTGTTTCCAACAAAAGGAAAAACACTGGTTGTTGACATCCAAGATGGAGACAATGAAGGTTGGATTGTTGCTAGCACCCCGATGGTCAGGTGACATTTCCGCTTCCAGGCCTTGTTATCGACCAAATTTAGGGCTTATTATTGGTAGAAATAGGATTAACAATGGCTTAGCCCTAAATTTGGTCGACTAATGGTGATGTAACAATGTATGACGTTTCCGTTATCAGGCCTTATGTCTAGGTGGTGTTGCCTGGCCTGTCTCTCGTTGGCCTCGATTTCGCACGAGTGATGTAGCAGTTAGCTCCACCCTAGCAAAGCGCCATCTTGGTTCCACACATGTCGTTGCTAAGCATTACATATGGTGATTCTGACTAATTTGGCTACACAAGTGATTAGTATATTTGCAATAAAAATATATTTTATTGCTACGTTTCTTATGACGACCCAAAATTAATTTCAAAAAGAGAAAATGATTAAACTCTTCCTAGCAACGGCTGTGTGGAACCAAGAAGGCGAATCACTAAGGAAGTGACGTCTCTTCGTACGAAGCGAAGCCAATGAGAAAGACAGGCCTCGAAGCGGAAAAGTCACCAGACCAACTGGGTCCGAACAACAATCCAGTCTTCATTGTCTCCATGTTGGATTTTAACAATCAGTATTTTTTCGTTTGTTGGAAACAATGAAGTCTGGATTGTTGTTCGGACCCAGATGGTCAGGTGATTTTTCCGCTTCGAGGCCTGTCTTTCTCGTTGGCCTCGGTACGAAGTCCATTGATGGAAGAAGCGATTTTAATCCCCTCTATTACATGAATTTGGCTACATCTCAAACTTAATAATATACTTTAACGATCTTACAACGTAACAAAACTGTCAACTACTATTACGTGATCAGCAACGAATACGTAACATCAGCTGATAATTTTATTACTTAGTACGATCGTTAAATTATTTTGTTGAGTTTGAGATGTAGCCAACTTCATGCAATAGAGGGGATAAAACAACACCACCTCTACTCAACAAAGCGCTTCTTCCATAAAGACAGCAATCCAATTGTTGACTACAACAACAGAATTTGCGCGTGTACACAGACCAGGGGATTAAAAGCAATACCGCCTATAGAGAAAGCCTGCTCACGGAAAAATCATACATTGTTACATCACCTACGGTAGGGACAATTTCGGGCTTATTATTGGTAGTAGAAATATGATTAACAATACCCTACCGTAGATGATGTAACAATGTATGACGTTTTCGCGCTCAAGCTTTGAATAGAGGTGGTGTTGTTAAAAGACCGTGACATGGATGAAGAAATACAGGATAGGAAACTCCATTGTTTAAAGCGTGAGATTTTTTTTTCCAGCCACAAAACAAGTGAAAGTGACTTCTTAAAAATAAAAACACTAAAAAACGCATTCACTTTGAATTTACAGAGAATTCTCTGACTCTCGAGAAATTCACCAGTGGCTGTTCTACGAACGCACCCATTGATAAGGAAAGCCTGCCTATAATCTGTCCAATGAAAATTGGAGTGGGCGTGTCCAGTTAAACCTCCGATTTCAATTGTTAGACATTGTTGCAAAGTATAATTAACAATGTCTAACAATTAAAATTGGAAATTTAATTGGACACGCCCACTCCAACTTTTATTGCAATGATAGCCGAAGCCGACGCGATATAATCAAGCCGTGGCACTGATTTTGTGACATCATGCAAACAGATGGAATTTGTGACGTCTTGCAAAAATAAATTTAAGAACAAAATAAGGATGTTTAAAATTTAAAGTAAAATGATTTATTAAAAAAGTAAATGGCCTATGTTTGGCATTAATGCATTTTATTCTACCGTATTTACTTAGCTATCTAAAATACAAAATTCATATTTAAAATACGTCACGAAAACCGATGGGATTTCAACAACGCCACGTGCCATGGCTTTGTATAAGTCGCGTCGGGTTCGTGATAGCCAACACCACCTCTACTCAAAGCTTGAGCGGGAAAATTTCATACATTGTTACATCGTCATACCTAGTCATAATTTAAGGCTTATTATTGGTAGAAATGCGATTAAAGATGACTACCTATGACGTTTTAACAATGTATGACGTTTCCGCGCTCAGGCTTTTTCTTTAGGTGGTATTGTGATAGTCGCCCCTATATTGTCGCAATGATGCAAAATTTTGAACAATGATCTTCTCGCTTTATCACCTGGTAGCGCTGATAGTGATCTCTCAACTTTGCTGTGGATAGTTGTTTACTATCTTATGCGGATTCCAAAAAGATATTTTGCCACATTTTCACATTGTATTGGAGTATTTATTGATCGCCAGTCCACAGAAATAAACTTCCGACCCACGACAAATAACCTTAACTTGATACAGTCGACTTCTTTATAACGAAATCATTGGCCTCTCCCCAAAAATTTTATTTTACCGAAAATTTGTTATACAGAAATATGGTTAATACTCAAGATTCCCATATTTATCTACGTTGGGACCAAAGTAAAAATTCGTTATAGGGGAAAAAGTCGTTATATGATTTTCATTATAGAGAGGTTTGACTGTATTGCAAAATAAACTTCAAACTATTTTTCGAGAAAGCAAATCTATCTAGCGCACCTCTGATCTCATTTAATATACTTTAACATAATTATGTTACGGGCCCAAATCTTAATCTTAATATATAAAGTGCTTCGTCAGTCTGTCATATCACTGACTTTTCATTGGCAAGTGAAGCAAGTGACGCAACAAAAGTAAATGATTCGATGTTGCTTTTTGCCTCTGCCAACACCATCTAGACAGAAGGCCTGCGCACAGAAAAATCATACATTGTTACATCATCATCAAACGACCAAATTTGGGCTTATTATTGGTAGAAATACGATTAACAATAGCCGCATTTGTGTGAGAGGGCAGCTTTCAATATCATTAATGGCTATGAAACGACTGAAACAATGTTAAATTTTGTCGCTAGGCGATGCTAAATCTTGCTATTTGCTAAAGCTCGAGATTACCAATGGAGGAAGGGAAAATAGGTAGCCTTTCTCTTATCATTGTCGGCTATATATATGGTCATCGAGCTTCGGCTATTTTCCAGTGTTGTGGGGAAGGCCGTGGCTTGGTGGGCTTCCACTGAACACAACTTCAGGGAATTAAGCAACTATCAGGCACGGCTAGTCACTGGATGGGCGACCATCAGTGAGAAACGATCTCCCCCCACCCTCCGGCTGCTGCGACCATCTTACAGCAGTCGTTAATCTAGGTCCATCCAGGGACCCATACTCATCGGCTTCTGGCCATACAGGCCCTGGATGAACGTATTGGATACAATCAATCAATAAAAAAAAAAAATAAGTTTTGTATTCCTGATTTGTTTAGAAGATGCGTGGCCTTCGAGAAGATGGCGGCTATTTCGGTATTATGCCAACAGTTGGTAGTAGTTACCCGGGTAATTTTGCCTCTTTTCGCCATCTCTATTATCGCCACTTTTTACATGATATGGGTCACCCTGATTAATCTCGGAAACCTCGGCTAGAGAGAGAGTAATGCCCACTCAAATGGCCAGACGCGACACTGAAAAAAAAAACCTCACGCTTTAAACAATCCTGTATTTCTTCATCCATGGCACAACACTCATTCGCAACAATACAATCAACAATTAAACAAAAAAAACAACATTATTTCCAATTTAAATAATCCATTATTATAATTCAATGTTTTAAGTAATGTCTCTGTGTTCTGTTTCAATACAATTCAAAAAACAAATGAAGATGAGAAAGATATTTCTCGAAAACGATATTAAACTCTTTATCGTATTTGGATTTGGTCAAATCCTCGCCCAACGTTATCTTCAATATCACCAGCATTACGGCTCAACTTTAAACAAGATACATGTATTCTAAATTGCACATCAGGCTTTCTGCCAGTTCTTCAAATTCTATTCGTTCATCATTCTTCAACCCTTCTTGCACAACCATGTTCTTCACGCGTCTACCATCCACTGATAATGTACAAGTATTTAGATTTTTTCTTTCAACACGTTTTCTTCAGCTTCTCCAACCGTAATCTTCAAGTTATTAACATTTCATCCATCTAGCGTTCATCTACAAGGTCTTCAATTCTCTTCAAAACTTTCATCCCTATTCATAACTTTAGTTATTATTTATTTTTATTTTTTATTTATTATTTTATCTTTTTCATTTATAAGGAGTAATCATTCATTAATAAACAACGTATAATTTTAATACACATTTACTACTCAATTAATTAATGTTATTCAAAATGAATGATGCAAAAAGAAAATGCAGCGCGGACTATAGTGCGTTTCAGAGCAACTTGACTGTATTGGAACAGTTACGAAACCTTTTCACGCCCTGATGTGACGTCGCATAGAAAAGTAGTGCGCCGTAAGTTGTTGTGATTGGTGAGAGGGAGCCATCCTCAGAGGCAGCCATAACCGCGCATTGATATTGGATCAACTGCATGTTATTCGGTCCCGTAACTGTTCTAACACAGTCAAGTTGCTCTGAAACGCACTATAGTATAATCAAGATATTTAAAAAAAGACGGATATTAAATGAAATGCAAACTCTCCAAGATTCCTTTGGCAAAGCTGAAAAACCCGCCAGTTTGAAAACGCTCATTAGAGGCGCGTTACAACCACCTACCTCGACAAGCTATCGCTGTGATTGTTGGGGCCAATGATATGCTACTGATGCTGTGCTCCCATCTCTCGATCACCCAATCTAACGGCCTGTGATTTCTTTCTGTGGGGCTACGTGAAGGACAGCGTCTTCGTATGTCATTACCGCATGACTTACAGGATTTAAAGCTGCGAATTTCCCAACCGATGGACGCAATTGGTGAAGGGGTGCTGGCAAGGGTGCGGGAAGAATTTGAATATCGTTTAGATGTCTGTCGTGTCACAAAGGGCTACCATATCAAGAGAAAACTGGAGAGTTTATCTTTCATGTGATAAGCGTATTTTGTAAATATACCGATAATACTGGTCACAGCTACGTTTTCTTTTTGCATCATTCATTTTGAATAAACCTGTATACTCCCATACAATTTCAAAACGAATGGAGATACAACAAATCTGTTGCAAACAACATATAGGAAGCTAGGTAGGGGCAAGACAATGGTGGAGTCAAATTTGAACTTTGACCTCGAATTTATGGAGGGAGGGAGTAAAAGACTTTTGGTTCACCGTGTATAATTCTTTAGATTCAATTTGGCCTTCTGAAATGATTTTAATCCCGTTAGTGATGTTTGCATTATCAGAGATTCGTTTAAGACTCTTACGGCCATATTCATCACCAAGGATTAACACTTGAATCAGTGATCAGCGCTAGTTTTCGTTTTCACCATGAAAAATTCTCGCATTAAATATCACATTCGAGTCACTGCTTGATTCGAGGTTGTCCGAGGATTACCTCTCGAATCGAGGTTGAACGCATATGCAGTTGAAACAAAATCAAGATTGGTAGAGTAAGGTTCTGTCACCACTATCTCCAATGGTATCCGCTATTTTGTTTCACGAACTGGATTAAGGCTAGCATTATTCACTGAATAGTTTATTTGATTTATTGATTTTAAAGCAATAAAAATGTATTCAATTTTAAAAATTTGCATATTTTATTAATTTTGCATGTTTTAGACTTACTTATTTTATAAATATGCCAATTTTTTACCTGATTATCATTAAATATATTTATTTATAGGATCAGCTCATAGTTTGAAAGTTTCTATAGTAATTTAAATTTAAAACTAGTTATTCAAATTATTTTGAATTTTTCAAAGTATTTAGAACTTTCAAAAAATATTAAATTCTCTTTGATAAAAAATATAATTGTAAAAGCTTTAGTTAATATAAACGTATATAGCAATATTTTATTGAATTTTTAATACATTCATTTAGGAAAATTGAATTTTATAATTGTTTGAAGAAAATAAACAATGTTTACAATTTATGTTTTTACAGTTTATAAATATTACAGTATCAATAAAAGAATTTTACATATAGCAATTTAAAAAAATCATTTTCTGGTTGCTTCAGCAGCTGTTCTCATAAAAGCACTTTTACTACTGAGTGATTTAGTCATTTTACATTTTTTTTGTAATATCTTCTGCCATAAAGTGCATCCGCAGCCCATAATATTTTGAAAGGAGCTTTTTCAAAATTTTATGGCAGAGAGGATATTTATCTTTATTTTCAGGTGGAAGCTGACGAATAGTGGCTTCAGTTCTAGTATTGACAGGATCTTCTATTTTTAATAATTTCTCTTTGTTGGATTCAAATATATGTTCTGCATGTATTACAGTTTGATACACAAGAGCTGTTGGATGAATTAGTGAATTTCGTGTCACTGCAGTTGTCCATGCTGTTGAGCACTTCTCACAGTCATCCAATAAACATTTACACAATATCCATCCACTAAGGTAATACAAACCATATTCAAAAATTCTGCTAGGACTATTGCTGTCAGCTTCAATTAGAGTTAACAAATTTTCTGCTGTTTTCTTTATTTTTCATCTTCAGGTAATTTATAATATATACTTGTCCATCTTCCTTGTATGCTGCAGATGCTGGGACCTATAGAAACTGGACAACAGATATTAGTTTAAGGGAATGTCTAAGCTTAACTGGCGATGGATGAATATTGCCATTACTGCGAACCTGAGAAAAAAGATTTTCAACAGAAATCAGTTGTAAATCTACTCGTAAGAAGATAAGAAATATCATCATTCATTACATAACGTTCAAAAATCTGCAAGATTGCTGTGGTGGATAGCTGAATTCCTGTTTGATGAGTGCTTGCAAGTGAAAAAAAAAGTGACGGATCCTGCAGTGCATCTCGGGACCGTGACATAACTTAAATCTACCAAATTGGACGACTTTACTGACACCTATGAAGATTTACTGTACTGTTTCAAGAATCTGATTTGTTTTTGAAGAGTCGACCGCGGAAAATATTTTAAGTATTAGAGAGGATGACATTATGTAACTTGTTTAGATCGTTTATTTTTATTGTCGCTACAGATTGCATAAAGAGATTTATTTATTGTTTGATGAGCAGTTACAAAAACATTTGAAATTCGAAACCGAAAAGAATAACTGCTTTTCGTCTTGCGCATACCATCATCACGTCGTAATGAATCAGATTCTTTGAGTTTTACAAAGAATCGTGAATTAATCTGAGAACCAGTCAATTGTAGTTGGCGAATACAAAATATAATTCTGAATAATGTATGGATTAAAAGATTTTAATTTAATAATCTTTGATTAGTGAATACCGCCATTAAATATACACAATATTCAAGAATGTGGATTTATTACACTCCGTAATGCAGATGATTAAATTATTGAAGAAAATAGAAAAGAAAATTCCACAGCCTGGACTCGAGCCAATTGAGCCATTATGGACATGGAAACATTACGCTATCTACATGTCGCAACTAGATACTGCAGATTTGAATCTTTTGATGATATCCGCTATTTCGTTTAATGATTTTAACTTATTTTCCAAATTTAGTGTGATTCCTTTATCTTTCATACATAACCCTGGAACGATAAGGCTTGTGTCATATCAGACACCTACGTACATATTTTCTGCGCATTCGCACGTAAACCGCTAGCATGCACGTCTCTCTTGAATACCCTCCTAGCCAGTTATCACCTAGATGTCTAGGTAGTCTCACGCTCTGTTCTTTCTTTGGCAATTAATACGCGTTTGCGGAAATAGGTGTCATATTTGACACTGCCTTGTTGTCTACGTTAGAATTTGATGTTTTTCTAGGAAAACAGACCTGACAACTATTTCTGGAGGAAAACCGGGTGATAGTAAATTTAGTAGGGTAAAATATACGTCTCGATAACATATTTAATTGTTACAAAAATTGTGCACTTAAATTTTACTTTTGGACATAATTTAATATTAGATGCTACATGTATAATCTTCTATATATATAAAGAAGGATGTTTGTCTGTGGGTGGGTCTGTGGGTCTGTGTGTACGTTTTTTATACAAATCTACAGTTTTATTCCG
>JAHWFO010054281.1:0-12263 GCA_023313115.1 Rhysida immarginata
TGTGACTGCCGCCATGATGACGTCATTTCAGAATGCATTCCGAATCCCCCCCCCCCTCCTCTACACGGCCACTTGCGGCCGCTTCGATGCTTAGAAGGTTGGATTGTAATTATGTTTTTATCCGTTTATTGTTTACTTTATAAAGAATTGTTCACGTCACGTTGAGACTTATATTTTGGATGTGGACTAGTAAATACTAGTAAATGGACTAGTATATATGCATTCGGAATGTTTATATTATAGTTAGAAATTTTTGGTTAACGTTTCATTATTTTGCATGAATAAAAAAACATCAATTGAACCAAAAATATTTCTTTCGTTTATGCACCAAATTGTAAAAACTGCTTTTAATTTTAAATTAAAATATATTGTAAAATTATATTTTCAATATCCAAAATGATTGTAAATTTATTTAAAATTCGCACATGAATTCATTTTCAATTAGCTTCATTTGAAAATCTATCGGCCTCGGTGGCTCAGGGGTTGCGTGATCGCCTCTGATGCCCGAGTACGCGGGTTCGATCCCGGCCGAGGACGACGAGGATTTTTCAGGGGGAAATCCTGAGATCACGCACTTCCTTCGGAAGGGAAGTAAAGCCGTTGGTCCCGTGTAGTCGTTTGCCGGCTGCACGTTAAAGAACCCTTGCGAGGCAAAATTTGCGGCCCCTATAACGCCGTCCTGAAATGGCCATAGCAGTTGAAAAGGACGTTAATACCAAACAAACCAAACCAATCATTTGAAAATGTAAACAGTATTCATTTGTTTCTATATGAATTTTCATGTTTATAAACACATGTCATTGAATTTTATAAAAAATAATACAAATTTTATAATAATAAATGAATATTTAATTTTATTTTAGCATATATGCAATTTACAAACGCTATTTTTTGTATAAAATGCACATAAAATCACATTCTCAAGAGCTCTCTGGTGGATAGAGGCGGGGCCTGGATTTTGATTGGTTGTAGTTAGATCTACGCGATTACGTCAACTAGCATTAAATTGCGTCATGGCGCCAACTTCAAACCCCTGAAATCTCCACATAGTTATGAAAAAAAATTCATAACATTGATAATAAATAAAATTTCTTAATTATTTTTTATTTCTCATGCAGACAATGAAATGCTTCACATTTTCGGCCTAACTTGCTAATTGGAAATAATTTTCGTTTTTTTTCTAAAAATTCATTAAAACAAGATTAATTTTTCTTTGTTCATATTTGTATTTTTCAGAGTTATTTTTAAAAATAAATTATGCACATAACATAAAATATACTATTTCACATAGTGGCCTAAACATCAATAAAAACTATGCAAAAAAAAATTCGCCATAAATAGATATACTTTGGCTAGAAAAAATTTTTGAATAAATTAGCGCAATTTTCCCGTTTTTGATCAAAATTTTCCCGTCCTAAAAGGAACGTATTCCCGAGGAAATGCAGAACATTTCACGAAACACCTGTCGAGCCGTCCAGTGGCGGCTCGTCCATAGGCACTGCGGCACTGCAGCACCCCAGTTTCACTTTCGATATCGATAAAATTCAATATAATGTGTGTTTTTATTCTTTAATACTATTCTTATACATGTATATTAATGACCCTTAAGCTTAATGTCACTAGCTATACCCTAGTTTGTGAAAAAATTTTAGCTACTAGCTGCCACTGTAGCCGTCATTGAAAATTTCCGCTCCAGGTTGCAGCAGTGTCAAAATAATCAAGGATCACATATGGATAATGTAATTTTAAAAAAATAAAATCCCTATTTGTGTACTTTCATAATAAATAAAAAAATTTCATCTCATTTATCTATTTTTTTAATTATCATTTGAAAAGTTAAAACACTTTTGGTCAATCCTGTATTTTGTGTGGGGAGTCATTTAATTGGCTTTTGCTGTTTGTTTTTGTATTCTGTGCAGAATAAAAAAATGTAAATAAGCTAAATTTCTGTATCCTTTTGACCCTCTCCTCTTCTTGTAATATTAACTTTACTTTTTTTTTATTAATATAAAAGTGGAATTTTTTTTGGAGGGACCGAAACGGCACCTCTAAATAAGATCTTGAACAAACTGTGTTTTTTTTATTATTTTAGTCCTTGTTACAATTCGTATTAAAATTTTTGCAATAGATATAAATTTAGTATATATTTAAGAATCTAGTAAAACTCGAGAATATTTATAGAAAATTCCATAATTTATAAAAACTCTAACAGATATAAAAATTATAAAAAATCCCAATAAATATATAAAAATATTTACAGAAACTCTAAAAAACTCTAAAAGTTGAATTTTTGTGTAGGTACCGAACAGAAACCCCCATGTGTTTCTGTTAAAAAATATGTTTCTAAGAACTTTAATAAAAACATTTCGGTTTATAGACAGATTCTATAATTTTTGTTAAATATTCTGAGAGTTGTAGTTTGTGTTTAAGAATCTCTTAAAACTCGAAAATATTCATAGAAAACTCTAAAAACTCTAATAAATATATTTACAGAAATTCTAAAAAACTCTAAAAGTGGAATTTTTGCAAGGGGAGCGAACAGATATTACCTTGTGTTTTTGTTAGAAAATATGTTTCTAAGAACTTTAACTCTACATATTTTAGATTTATAGACAGATCATCTGTAGAGTTGTAGTTTGTGTTTAATATAAATAGTTTTGTTAATAAATAAATGAATAAATTAATAGTATCTAAAGATATAGCTCCTTGGAGTTCCGATGTAGAATTATATATAACTAAAGATAACATAAAAAAATAAATTTCGGTTATTGTTATTTACTTATTTAGATTATAATGTTTACCAAATTTATAATAAAGAAGAATCGAAAGGTTTAGTGCCATGGTATCAACTGTAAAGCAATATATTAAAAATTATATAACATATTAACATGGACTTAATCCTATAGAATATCCAAAAGAACTTTTACAATATTTTAAAGAAAACTCTATAATTACTCCAGAATTCCAAGTTGTTAAAAACTCGATACCGAAATTCTAAGCAATAAATACCAATCTCTCTTTTTGTTTATTTGGAGTTATTTTTATTTTTTCGAGTTTAATTTTTAACTTATAATTTACTTCTATTTTTCAGTCCTATATTTTTTTTTCTAACCAATAATATGATACATAACAACTTTCTATATTTTCCAATTTAAATATATATCTTTCTTTACCTCTATAATCTATTTTACATAAACTAGAAACTCGTAATTCTACCTCTTCTTCTAAACTTTTTAATCTTACACACTCTGTTACTTTTAATTTTCCTATAATTTCTCCCATTTTTATATTTTCTATTTGATGTCGAGTTTCTTCGTTAAAGAGATTACTTTCTTTATTTTCTTGTGTCTGTAGATTGGTTTTATAAGGATAAGAATGTCCATGTTATAATTTTTAGTACAATTTACGCTTATTCCCTTAAAAATTTTTAGCCTCTTAGTGACCGAATATAAAATGTTTTTCATTGGAGTCGATTAGTGGAGAATTTTCCTATGAAATTTATTAACTATTTATGAGACTATCGGAATAACCTATGAATCATATAGCTAAAATTAACTAAAGAGAATAAAAACGGAAATTCTCGAGGTTATGAAATGGAAATTCTCGAGCACTTTTCGAGACATCTAGTGAGTGAAAATTATAACTGTGGTCTGCTAGTAATGTGAAATCAGATTTATAGAAAGAATTATAATAATTTTCATAAACCATCAACAATCCAACTTTCATTGTCTCCATCTTGGATGTTAACAATCAGTGTTTTTCGTTTGTTGGAAACAATGAAGGTGGGATTGTTGAAGGTGTATGAAAATTATTATAATTCTTTCCAATGACGTATATTAAAGATAGACTCCGAATCCTATTGTTAACAGCGGCAAAAAGTGAAGCAAATTGAGCCATGATAGTTCTGGGCAGGAGTGAGCCGTGGAGTAATTACTTGTCTGGCTGCTTTCTTTTTGAAGATTTTGGGCCCGAGGAATAATTAATTCAAACCATTATTCAAAGTTGTTCTGCGTACAACTGTACAAACAGACAAGAAAAAGGATCAGGAATCATTTTCCACAAAAATAAATCAAAAATACGTAACTAAAATGAAAATACGTTACTGAAATACAATCGAAACGAAGTTGAAATTGAAACCATGATCGAAAAATTGTTTATAAAATATAATAAAATACTTCAAATACAAAGTACACGAACAGATAAACTTAGCATTCCGTGATCGGCGTGTGAAAGAATAATTAATCAGCTACTCTCGTGTTTAGCCATGTGTTTTGCATCATCTTCACTCACTTTCAGCCATGACAGTTCTGGGCATGGAGCTTCCCAATTTGCTTCAAGTTACAACAATAGGATTCGGAGTCTATCTTTAATATACGCCATTGATTCTTTCCATAAATCTGATTTCACATTACTAGCAGACCACAGTTATAATTTTCACTCACTTGATGTCACGAAAAGCGCTCGAGAATTTCCGTTTCATAACCTCGAGAATTTCCGTTTTTATTCTCCTTAGTTAATTTTAGCTATATGATTCATGGGTTATTCCGATAGTTTCATAAATAGTTACTAAATTTCATAGGAAAATTCTCCACTAATCGACTCCAATGAACAACATTTTGTATTCCTTACTAGTTATTTTTAATGTTAATCAATTTCAGAGGAGTGCAAGTAGAATACTGTGCCTTCCCAAAAACAGATATGCTGAAGGTATACATTAAATATCCTTCTTTTCCAGGCGTTTATTTAAGTTAAGAAACCTATTAAGAGTTGCTTGTTCCTTAAGGCAGGGGCGCCTGTGCACCCTGATTACTTACTGGCCATCTGTACGCTGGAGCATCTTCACCAGCTCTGGCTCCAACAGTCTTTTTTTTTGAAACCATCATGTGCACAAAAGAGGAAGTAGAATTATTCATATGTGTTACAACTATTTATTCACGAAATGAACTTGATAATTCTAACATACCCGGTATATATAATTTTATTTCTTTTTTTGTGTTTTCAAAAAAGGAACACGTACACTAATTTTAATAGGGTATCATGAAAATATAAACTGTAAAAGAGCCCATAGCTCTATTGCTGTAGGCGCAGAAAACTATTGATGTGTCATCAATATCCATCATCCATGCATGGAAAAATCGTTGCTGTAGCAGGGCTGTATTAATGTGGTAACAAAGAGTATTTATTGTTCTGACAACAATATTTATTGAATGAGGTTAATAAGGAGAATTGTTCTCTGATCAAAACACATTATCAAAATAGTTTTGTCCACACAACAATAAATATTGATGGGACAGGAATAAGTATAAAATATTGTTACAGTGACCATAGATAAGGTTGTCACAACAATACATTTCTCTCCGTGTATATCTTCTTTTAAAATCTGTTTTATATCTAGAACAGTGATTACTTTAGAATTTAACAAATATGGCATTTTTGCTTTAACTCCATGTCTTGCGAGATTAAAACTCGAGAATTTATTTAAGTAACTATTAAAAGAACTACATGCCTCTTTTATTAAAAATTTTCCGTTTTCTAATTCTCCTTTGTAACCACAATTCTGTAGAATCTTTAATTTTAACAACCATATTATTATCACAGATTGGTTCTGTAATTGTTTTAAATTATCTTCTGTTTCTTTTCTACATTTGTGTAATTTACATCTCCAATATTTGTAATAAGATTATTATCGACGAGATTTTCTGTTAGTAGCCAGAGACAAAATATGTCGTTGGTTTGTTTTAAGTTTCCTCCGAGTACCTAGAAAGTAGCCAGAAATTTTATGTGTTAGAAGGTCCCTATGACGAAGTTGACATAACAGACTTAAAATATGGTGACGAAGTTGATAATGATAGCGAATAATCTTCATTTGAATAAATTTTGGGGTTTTTAACCTTTTTTTATTTTTTTTTTTTTTTTTTTTTTTTTTTTTTTGCTTTTCTTTTCCTGTTTTCACCCCATCTCATACTGTGCGGGTGGTGGCCAGAAGTGGAAAATCGGCAAAGTGCAAGTTGCGCTGAACGTACCACTTACTACTGTTTTATTTTTGTTTTTTTTCGAAATCTTTATCCCTTCTCGATATAAAGTGGTTCAAAATTATCCTGCTTCCGCAACGTAAATTATGGAAGTAAAAATCTGGTCTGAGGGGTAAAGCTACTCTGCACGTAGGGACAAGCTATAAAGTGTCAG
The DNA here is from genome assembly GCA_023313115.1 of Rhysida immarginata. NCBI lineage: Eukaryota > Metazoa > Arthropoda > Chilopoda > Scolopendromorpha > Scolopendridae > Rhysida > Rhysida immarginata. The sequence goes on from JAHWFO010054281.1 coordinate 6,187, forward strand.
CCTGATTGCTGGCAGAATTCTGGACTTGCGCAAGGTTTCTGGGACCACCCAGATAGTAACAAAAAGGATGTTAACATCCTCAAAAGACCTTAAAATGATTGACAAAAATTATGTAAAATTGAAAAGATTGCATATTTAGTAAAACATTCTAAAAATTTTCTTTACTCTTTTAAAATATGAATTAGCAAAGCAGGCGATTTGATTATTTGCGATTGTTGGGCGAAGTAATCAGCAATGCTTAAAGCAAACAATTTTATATTAAATTCATATAGCTCATACATTCATTTTATTGCGTTTTTATTTTTTGCGTTTTTGTTGTTTTTGTGTCTTTGCTGTTCTTGCGTTTTTGTTCGTCAACTTGTGTCCTGTTTACTTTGCCATAAGATGAAAATGAATAATGAGATGTCAGCAGCAGAAGAGGTCCGTATCCAGGGCGAATGGAATGTGCAGGGGGTGTCCCATTGTTTTTACAACTGGCTACACCCACAGGTGTAATTTTTAATTGAAATCACCTCCCCCGTCATTAAAAATTGAACAAAGTTGATTATTAATATTTTTATGGTGTAGAGGGGGTGTTTTTCAGCATGTGTTATGAATTATAAATGTTTTTCATAATTTCTGGTGTGGTCCGACTGTCTTGGCCCCCTGGTCAACCCCTCCCTTGCCAAAAAGGTGTTCTGTGTGTCCTGCCGTGAAGCATCCCCTGCCAATTTTTTCTCAGTGTGTTTACAGCGGTTTTGGAATGTAGCGGGGGTGTCCCGGGAAAATGTGCACCTGGTAGCACCCACAGGTATGTGTCCCAGCAGAAGAAACCCGGATATAGGCCTTTTGGAATGTGGAGGGGGTGTCCTATTGTTTTTACACCCGGCCACACCCACAGGTGTGTAAAAGATCAAAGGTACCGTTGCCACATTCCAATCGCGCTGGCCCTACCCTCCACATACCATTTGCGCTGGCTCACAACTGGTACTATTCACGTGACTGTTGACGTAACAGTTACACAATTTAAACAATTGTTTGTTAATAACCTTTAATTATTGTGGGTTAATAAATTAATTTTTTATTTACCTTTGATTTTCCTTGATGTGGGTGTCTCCTTTGGGGTGGGGGTTCCATTTCCGTGGGTGGTCACTCACCTATCTTGATTAATCACGTGATTGAGATCATGTTCCGAAAATAATATTAATTTTATAATACTTGGTTATGTAGTGAAGCATTCCTGTCCTAAAGAGTGCCTTGCAGTGAAGCACCAGTACCAGTGTGATACACAAGGGGGACAGATGCACTCACCAAAACGTGCTTATGTGATTTTGTCTCTCAAGTGAACACCCCTTGATTCCCTTATATACCCACCAAAAAGGGACGGGGTTGACATACTGGTACCTCAAGTTGATTACTTAATTACTAATTACCTATTGTTTCTCGGGCAACCAAATTTTTTCAATGCCCTTTTACACTTTCTTCTAAATTAAACTACTTTTGTTTCGAGGTGTTTTTTTTTTAATTTTCTGATAGGGAGTGCATTGTTTCAATTAACTACTGCTAACTGTGATCCAAAGCTTTTAGAGGGTGGGGCAATTGACATTGCAAACTTTTATAAATACAGTTTCTCACTAAGAATGTTTAATTTTCTTCTACTCTCTGTGATCTTTTTTTGTGTTCTGTTGCTCTGTTTGGTGTTTGTTTTAAATTTTTTTGTCACTCTCTCATTGTTTACTCTTTTAAGGCAAGTGCAGTTTGTGGAATGTTCCCACCATTCTATATGAGATTTAAGTTAAATTTTGGTTGAAAAAATTCACTACGTTTTTTCACTGTTTCTTGACTATGCACCTACACAGGACAGTGGGTTGAGAATCAGGTTGTCATTCACTGCTTGAGTGGAGGTCTGTGCTCGTTTCTCTGTGGTTCTAGTGCCCCCGTTTTTTGTCCAAGTTCCATTTTTAACCCATTGTTCACACAGTGTTAAGATCAAGTCTCGTTTTTCTTTTTCTTTTACCTGGGGTTTGTTTTACTGCTTTTGATGACATTAAATGTTGTTTGCGACTGTTGTTTCCAGTCTGACCTGTGTGCGACAAGAAATTTTCCTGTTATTTGTCAGAAATGCAAGTTTTAATCAGCTATTTTTCTTGCGCATGCAACTTTTTCCAGTCAACATTTTCGGTTCTGTGGTATTTTCGAGTAATGGACGCAAGATTTTTTCACTGTCTGATTAAGAGATTGCGAGAATTTTTCACGGGTTTTTTCGGGTATTCAAGTTTTATTTCACGTTTTTTACCTCACGTGCAATATTTTAAACTGAAATTTATAGGTTTTCAACGAAAATTGATGATTAAAGGCAAAAGTGAATCGTTTTTTTCATATCACAAGTTATTTCACAGTGTCAGATACGTTGTTTGCATACACAGATGTGTCGTTCTTATAATAACTTATTTTCACAAGTTCATCGTTATTACAGTTTGTATCAAGTATTTGTATAAATATTAATAATTACAGTGCTGTGTTACAGACGCGAGTTATTTCCAGTTTCCATGTTTCAATTGTTGGGTTTGCCATTCTAATCCATTTAAAAATTTTGAATTTACCTTCTCAAATACAGCGCTTTCTTTCAAGTTCACTTTACTTAGCTTGATTAGATAAGTGTTTACTGACAACATTGTTTAAGGTCTGTTGCTAACGTATTTTTGCACAATAGCGTTGATTGGTATTTTTTTTTCAATCATTTGAGGTTGATTTCGGGTGACTGTGATCTATCAGATTTTTTTTTCATTCTTTTACACCTGATCTGCTGAGGTTTTTTTTTTTTTGACAACGAATACAATGGTTGTTTCAAGGTTTTCTTTTTCCGCATATTGTGCAGTTTTATCTCTGCCAAATATATATCAACAACTTACTAAGCCCATCTTGTTTATCGACAGCACTGATTTTTGCTAATGTCAGTAAAGAGTGAATAGAGGCTGATTTGCGTGCTTTATTCCTGTTCGGTTTTTCAGGTGGTCGTCTTCGTGATGCCCGATGAGAGATTCGACCGACTGCTAAGGATTATCACATTAGCTCCCATTGCTGCCGTTGAATAAACCTTTTTCAGGGCATTTGTGACTGAATTTGTCTGATTAAACTCTTGGAGTACAAGTTTATTTTTCATCCACCAGTTTTTCAGGCACTTTAATGTGACTTTTAAATGCTGTGCCGTGATGGTATGACACCCGAGGTGTCTATTGTCATGCCACTCAAACACAGACTCGCGTGGCTGCTAACATATTAGTGGGCTGATTTTGGGGTATTTTCACATTTGTTCTCATTGACACAGTCAAATAAGGGTTTTCACGGTAATTGTTACTGAATTGTCCATATTCATACATTCATTATTTTTACATTTTAACGTTAATTTTAAATGTTTTACTGGGGTACTAAAATGATGGTGTCCTCAATGTTCACGCCCTCGTACACGCAATTGTTGAGGTTGTTACCAAGGTAGTGAACCGTGTCAAGCTTTTTATTCCGGTTCAACGTTGAACAAATACGTTGAAGGTGGTTCACTGCTTTCACAGCGATTGCGAGTGGTTTTATACTAACATTTTCTATAACCATAAATGAAGCACCCAACGACGATACAAGCTGATCACCAGACTGGATCAAAGACTAGGTTTTTCATAACCATCGAATGAGTTGGTAACACAATGGCGACTTTCAGTGAGGGTTTTTTTCCAAAGCTGCTTCGATAAGTCATCAACTTCTTCTCCTTACGCTGACATGAAAAAATATTGACTTCATATTAACTACTTATCAGCGTAAAAAGAAGAAGTTGATACTGGTGTCCGATCCAAAAATAAAAGTTTGGAGAAAGCCCTTATCGTTTTGTTTATTTTTGAGAGCAACTGAAATTCAACTCATTCTATCGGCGATATCTTTCTGAATTTTCACGATATTTGCTTGGGCTTTTTATAAGAGTAGCTCTATACATTTGGCTAATAAATTCTGCAAAAAAGACAACTTGGTAACGCATACGCTTGCACAGTTAAACATTATTTAGTAAGAATGCTCATATTTCATCAAATATTTAATATTTTTCTATTCTGATTGCAGCGTATTGTCTGCACTGTAGTTTGTCAAGTTTCCTGAAAATGGCATTGCATTGGGTTGAAAATCCTGTGTGTTGTAAACAAAAAACTTACGAAAACACTTCGACCTTTTTAAAGAAACCTTTATATCTCCATGAATATACGTGCTATTCTCATACAAATGAACACAGAAAAGTAAAACAAGCCTCTTAAGCATATGCTACAGCTACAATGCATTTCAAGCATTATTTTTTACAGGATGAATCCAAGCATTATTTTTTTGGTTCACTTCTCTGCTGGTCCCCTATTTGCCTTCGGGAGAAAACCTTCGCTGAAATATATGAGGTATAACATCCTTTTTACACCCCTGAAATTTCGGGATAATTCGTCAAGTATTTTTCTAGATATTTGACAAAACGTCTAAAATCGAAAGTGTCCGATTACTTTTTTCCAATCAGTGTACATAAGATATAGGATAAGTAGAACTCCAAATAATACAGCTATACTGTATGACTGTGATAACTTTAGCATTAAAAATCATTCTAAGTTGTTTTATCGTCAAAGTTCTACCCAACTTATACAATAAAAATTTAAGTTTTGACCATTTTTTTACTAAGTAATGAATATGATCCACGAATAATAATCTTTGATCAAAAATGATTCCCAGTAATTTAAAGGATTTATTGTTTCTTTCTTGACTTCGTTCAAATTTAAAATGGACTGTTTTTTCGTTATTTAAGTGCATAGAACGTTCACTAAACCAATTAGATATTTTCTTTATATCCGCTTCCATATCATTTTTAATCATATCTAATTCATCAATAGAATCTGCTCTCAAGAGGAACATATCATCTACATATGTAATAAACTCTAAAGTTATCTGTAATTTAAATATTGGAAGCATAACAACCAAAAAAAAAACTGAACTTAATTTTGAACCCTGTATAACGCCAAAATTTGACTCAATTTTTTAATGACTTCATTTTGAGATTTAATCGACTTAGTTCTATCACTAATAAACGATGAACAGAGTTGTAAAGCTTTGCCTTTTATCCCAATTCTTCCTAATTCAAAGAGTAATTTTTTTCTTTGGACCGAATCAAATGCTTTAGATATATAGACAATTTAATTATTATCCAAAGCCATTATTAATAACTTATAGATTCTCATAATTCAAAAATTAATAACTTTATTTTTTTATATCCATACTGGTTATGATGTGCAATACTTTTAATATATTGGATCATATTACTAAATATACAGTGCTCAACAATTTTAACAAGTGGCGCAAATGATGCAATTGGTCTATGATTAACAACGTCCTCAATATCTCCTTTTCCTTTATATAATGGTGTTATATAAGCATTCTTAAATTGATCCGGATATTGGGCTTTATCAATGATATTATTAATATAACTGGTTAAAATACCAACAGATGAAATATCCAATTGTTGAAATAACTGCACAGATAATACATTGTTGGGTATATCAGTATCTTTCTTTAATATCTTAATTGAACGTATAACATCTAAATCCAAAACCTTTGGGATTTCAGAAAAAGTTGAAATTATTCCAGGATAATAAACAATTGCATAGGTTAGGCTCGGTTTAAGAGGGTTTGAAGTATATTGCAGAAATTTATATGATAACGATTGGGATATTTTTTTAACTTTAGAATTAGAATTATGACTAACAAATTGCCATAGTTCTTGTTTATAGAATATACCAATGCCTAAATCATCTTTTGTAATGTTTAATCTTTAATTTTATAAACAATCTGTCTTCTATCACTATTATTGAAAAAAACTGAAACGTTAATGGATTCATCTACAGTAAAATAACATTTGACTTAGTTCGTGAAATATTCACATGAGCTCTGCCTTGCAATCATAGCAAGACTGCAGAGGAGGTATGCAATCATCACGCAGTTTCAATGACAGGCTAACATATCTCGCATGCTGTCATCAGCTAGTTATACAGGGTGATTTACATCGAATGTAAAATACTTAAAGGGGGTAT
>JAHWFO010054286.1:0-13522 GCA_023313115.1 Rhysida immarginata
ATTCCGTGAGATTTGTATGCATTTTGTGAATAATGGTTCGTCAGAAGCGATTGTCTTCAGAGGAACAAAACGCAATCAAGGCGTATCCTGAAGCGGGACTCAATTTCACTGAGATTGGTAAACGTTTAAGCAGAAGCCGTTTGTGGTGCGTGATTTCTTAAAAAATCCAGACCAATATGGTAAGAAGCATTCACCGGGTCGACCTCGCCTGTTTGATGTCAGAGCTGAGAGACGGATCATCCGATCTCTGAATCCGGGGAATCGCACCTTTTGCAAAAGAATATGCCGAGACAATCATATCGACCTCAGGCATCTTCGTACCGTGCAGCGAATCTTCCATAACAGTGAATTTGTTTGGTGGAGAAAGATCAAACGAGCACCAGCATTGAAACCGCAACATCGCAAGCGGAAACTGGACTTTGAAAATGCAAATTTGGACTAGATTGGACCAAGGTTGTGTTCTCTGATGAGTAGCAGTTCAATCTTGATGGTCCCAATGGACTTGACTGGGAATGGGTGGACTCCCGTGCACCCCAACGTGTCAAGAAGCAACGTCAAGCTGGTGGTGGCACTGTGATGGTGCAATTGGATATCTTGGGAAAGTTCCACTGGTGGTCGTGACTGGACGAATGTGCTCCCCAGATTACTGTGAACTGCTTCGCCAACATCTCCTCCCTAGTATCAGAGAAATCGCCGGCCAGGACCCCAAATTTCAACAGGATAACGCAACAGGCACCGTGCCTCAGAGTCGCCAACTCCATGAACTGGTTACGTCACAAGAGGATCAAGATTTTGGACTGGCCTAGTCTCTCTCCGGATCTTAACATCATCGAGAACCTATGGGCAGAGCTGATTCGCTTGGTGTATGACGGTGGGAGACAATTTGATACAGTGGAAGCGCTTACTGAAACAATCCATGAGTGCTGGGGCAACATCCAACAAACATACGTGCAGAACTTGTACCACTCGATTCGAAACCGGCTCATTGCAGTGCAGTGTGCACATGGATGGCCAAGTGGTTATTAGTGTACATAAAAATGTATCTTTTCTCTGATATGTTACCTGTTATTCGAATAAAAGCGGCACCGAGCTATATTTTTGTCACTGGTGTTTACTATCCAGTTTTCATAAATTCACTGCCCACCTTAGCTTTACACATTGTTATACTGAAGGGTTGGTGTGCACTGTTCATTATAGTTCTTGATTTTTCCTCTTCTTATAGTTCTCTATCACCCACTGTTCTCTGCTAACACCTCAACGAGCCATATTTTTGTCCTTGATTGTATATCTGAACAGCGCCTATTTCCCAATGCTATTCTTATGCTAAGCGAATCCACCCGTCTGTTAGGAGCGCTGCTTCAAGGTCACTACCATCGAACTGCTGAACTGTCCATTCTATGTTATTCTGTGCTGGAGAGATGCTCATTCTAGCTGATTGGCTGCGCAATCGGGTCGACTTCTGAAAATTCCAACACGGTTGGAACTCCAAAACCCGCGCCGTTGTCCCCTAACCTGCTTTCCGCCGCGAATCCGCTGAATGTGAAATGACTCCGGCAACCTAAGTCGCACCAGATTCGGCGAATTCGATGCGAAATCGCTGAATGTAAACTGCCCTTTAGAGAAAATATCGCAGTAATTGTATCTCCTTTGTCGGAGTCGCGGCTTGGGATTCTCTCCCGCAAGAAATCCAAATAATTACTCCTTTCTCGGTATTTCGTAGAAAGTTAAAACGCTTTGTTCTGGGTGACCATTTACTATAATTTGAAGACTCCACTTTATTAGAGGTTTTAGTGCCCCAACTTAATCAGTTTACAGTTTCTTGTTCTCCTTAACTAAATCAATTTTAAACATTTGAACTTATTTTGGAAGCAATGGTCCCCGTATGAGACTGAGGAAACCAACCCAGTGAAGTTGGTTACTCGATATTAGGAAGTGCTTTGCCTGTCTTTAACCTTGGTGTTCAAGGATCGCAGGCGGTGTATTTACATTTGGTCGATGATTGGCTTCTGCTTAGGCGACCTGCCCGAAAGTTCTTGTGTTCTAATTTTATTTAAACATACTAATACACTGACGTTAGGTTACACATCAAAGCTTTATATTGTTCTGTGTCATGATGTGTTAATATTGTTTTTTGTTGAATAATTTATTTGTCTTAGGTAATCCTGGGATCCCACTTGTCGGTATTTGACCATACCCGCTCCCAGTGCGTACCATGTATGATTATGTTGTTATCATCGCTTAAATAAATAAATAAATAAATAAATAAATAAATATAAATATAAAAGAGTATATTACTTGAGTCTGTGGATGTGATTCTTATTAACATAGGAGAGACAACCAACCACTTTTTCATCGTCTGCACCATAGTCATCAGGAGATCTTGGATACATATTGCAATGTATGTCATGTTCATCAGGAGATCTTGGATACACTTTGCAATGTATGTCATGTTCAGATCCGAGTGGATGTAATGATTTTTTACAGTCCTTCTTCCAAGCTGGACAATGGTCCTCAGGATAACATTCTGAAACGACTGGAGTTCACTCCATCTGCTTCTACATATAGTCGCCCACGCAGGCATACCAGAAATGAGGATGGCCCGAATCGCTGTCTTGTACAGTCGTAATATATTGTCGATGCTGACGGCGCTGTTTCTATCCAGGAGAGCTATAAGATTGTACTTAGCCCTCTTCGCTTTGTTCAGAGCGTAAAATACGTGACGATTCCAGGAGAGCATTGAGTCGATGATAACGCCAAGGTACTTGTAGTTGTTAACCCATTCGAGTTTCTTATTGAATAGAACCAGGGAATCCGGGGGATACTTAAGCTTTTTGTTGAAGTGCACGGTTTTCCGACGTTAAGATTCAGTTTCTAGCAATTAAACCACTCTTCGAAATTATTCAAGGCGTTCTGCAGCCGAGTGATAACGTGAGATGGCTGGTGCGTCCATGCTACTATGTCAGTATCATCAGCATAGAAATATAAATTACACTTCTCGGGTTTTGGGAAGTCGTGCACAAAATAATTAAAGAGAGAACAGAACACTGTGGGACACCAGCCTTTACCTTGCGGGGCGTGGAGAAGTTTTCACCAACTTTGGCTTGATAGAACCTGTCGCTAAGAAAGGCTTTCAACATCATAATCAAATCAGGAGGGAACACGTCTCTAATCTTCTTGTAGATTAGCCCCTCGTGCCACACCTGATCGAAAGCTTTACTGTACTGACATCAAGAAAAACGACGCCACAGTACCTGGAAATGTTTAGTGGAGTGTTCAGATCCTGCGGCTCGAAAGCCAAACTGTTTTTCCGCACTAAACCATTGAACCTGGTGAGGATCGTTTTCTCCAAGACTTTAGACATTGACGGAAGTAGGCTGATAGGTCGGTAGCTCGCGGGAATTGCAGGATTTTGCCCCTGCTTGGGGATACCTAACACAATAGACTGTTTCCAAGCAGTCGGGAAATAGAAAAACGCCCAACAGCCTCTTATGATATTCGCGATGTCGCTAATGATGTTCTTTGGGAAATTCTTTAAGGTGTTATTATTTACCTTGTCTCTTCCTGGAGCCTTCCTCTTTTTCAGATTTCTTATGAGGGTAGCTATATCTCGGCCTCGATGATGATCTTAGTTGTAGGCCGCGGGACTTCATAAAAGTTGGCAATACCATCTAAGTTGACTCTCGGGATTATTATCAGGGGTAACAAACTGCATCTTTAGGGACTCTGCAGGTATTGAGCTTTATCCTGATTAGTTTGGACGTAATTACCTTGAGGGGTGCGAAGTGGAGGAAGCGTATTATTCTTCTTCTTCTGATGAGCTCTAACCAAGTTCCAAATTGAATTGTCGCGAGCCGACAAGCTTTTGAGCTTGTCATTCCATCTAGCGTCGCGAAGCTCTTTTACTTCTTCTTGAACTCTTCGCACTAACCTGTTGTATTTATTTTTAAACTAAGGTAAACGATAGCCTACGGGTCTCGTTTCTCTATGCAATGAAGTGTTGGATTCCTGGAGTGAGTACAATTCAATGAACGGGCTTGTTTAACAGTGGATAGGCACTAGCTTCAGTGGCACTGTTTATTCAACTGGTGATGGCTTCAACACGTCGATCGATGTCATCCATGTTATTCCAACTGGAATGTCACCACTGAAGACTTCATCGAGCTGGCTAACGTTGAGATAATGTTAGGTGAATTGTACAGCGCCACGAACATCACTTCACCAAGGGACACGTCACTGATAATGGTGGAGCCCGATTCCATACCTGCATAAAACTTGGAGACTAATTTTTGGTGTTAAATTGCCTTCTTAATGATGATCGCAGCGCCCCCAGAAGCACATCTTTCAGAGTTTGAAGTCAATTTGCGATCGCAAGCAAGCATAAAGAAGCAGAGCTTTGTATTTGTAACTTGCATGCAGTGTCAAGAGGCAGATTCCTCGCAACTAACAGTGACGTTATCCTGGTAACGTTGCGGGAATCCAAGAGTTCCCGCAACTCTTAACTATAACCTAAATTATGCGAAAAAAAGTATGTTTAAAAATATCTTGAGAATTATGGGTGAATAATGACTATGAAACACTGGTAGCAATTAATAGATTACAGAAATAAGTTAGAATAGGGCGAAAGTATTTATTATCTCCTTTCATTTTTAATAACGAGCCGTCGCGATGGTGTAATTTACTTTAGCGTATATTTGATCATTTTAGCAACAAGTATTTTTAATAAGATAAATAATTCTTCGTGGATTTTAATATGCTTAAAAACATCCTTGTAGCCTATAAAGAAAGTTGCAATTATTTTTAAATTATTTAAATTTTTATTATCTATACATATAAAAGGCAATATAAGTATGTTTGGATGTTTGATTTTGTCAAAACATCTTGCATAAGCCATAAGAATAAAAGCACTACCGAAAGTAGACTCTTCAAATTGGATGGAGAACTTAACTTCGTATGTACATAGCGATGTAAGCTAATTGTAGAGCGTTTTAATGTGACTTTAACAGCTGACATTTTATTTATTTATTTATTTATTTATTTATTAAGTACCGAAAGGTGCTTTATGCTGTCAGTGTGGAGAAACATGTCTGTCTGTCTCTGTCCATCTGTCTGTCTGTCTGTCTGTCTGGTCGTCCGTCCGTCCGTCCGTAACACTAACTCCTCCAAGGCTATGAAAGATTTTCAAAAACTGTTTTCATCAGTCGCTGAATATGGTTAATGGCAGGAACCAATCACAAATATTATCTAAATCGGTTCAATAGCACGTGCACAAATGGTACCTTCACGACCCCACTAGCAATTTTCAATGGAGAGATATATTTAGTAATATATCAAACAAATCGTAATGACCAGATAGAAGCGGATATAAATTACTATTTTCGCAAATTGATGGATATGGTTTTAGGAACTGAACCATTTTGAAAATTGTTGTAATCGAAACAATGGCACGTGCTCTAATGGTATTCTTATGACACGCTCAAAAATTTTCAATGATAAGATATGGCATGTAATATATCAAACAAATTGGATGATGTATCTTGAATGAATATATCGTAAAATTATTGATAGTATCTAAATTGCTTCAAAGGCACCTGGTTTAGTGGAACCATCGTGGTTCATTTGAAATTTCAATGCTAAAATATGGCATGTAACTATAACAAACTACTTGGAATGATCTGTCATGAATGAATACAAGGTAAATTATATTATAAACGTAGGAGTTGTGATAAAATATATATTAATTAAGATAAATAAAAGTCCTTTAATTAAAAGAAAACAAATAAATTAAAATAAATAATAGAAAACATTGAAAAAAGTCATCCAATTGATAAAGTAAATGTTGAATGACGAAACATAAATGAAAACAAAAGTCTTGTGGAGAAACTCAGATGAAATACAGAAGAAACACAGGAGAAACGAAGATCTAGTGAAGAAATGTTACACGAACACAGGGAGGCACACAGTTACAGATGAAGAAGGTCTATGATGAAAGTTCAATGATTCGTAACACGTAGATGACTAACTTGAAATATTTTATAACGTTTTCGGGATTTTTTCCCATCTTCAGTAATAAAGTGTTTTGAATGAATGGAAGATATAATAATAAAAAACAAAACAATGTAATCTAATACAATGTGTTATATTATGATTACTTTGATTGTTGTGATCAGGATTGTTGAGTGCAAGCAAAGTGATATTATATTTTTAGTAGTAATTTCCATTTATTATTAATTTCTATAGATGGTTTGGCTAAATTTTTTTCATTCGAAATAATGTTGATGGTTTCTTTTGTTAGTCTTTTTTATAATTTATTTCTTTACTAATAATTTTGATTTTATTCCAATCCGGATTATGATTTTGGTTAATGCAGTGGTTCACTAAATGATTGTTTTTATCTTTGTTTCTAAGTGCTCTTTCATGTTCTTTTATTCGTGTTATTAATTGTCTTTTTGTTTGACCTGTGTAAATGTGTTGACAATTGGCGCATGGAATTTGATTACCCATACTTGCCAACATATATATAAATCACATAGAACACATATTACTTAACACTTCACAACATAAACAATACATAAAAATTTGGATAAGATACGTTGATGATATACAATACTCATTTCCAAAAAAGTTGGGACAGTGCAAAATATATAGAAAAAACAAAAAGGGATGATGTAACAAAACTTTCTCAGGAATACAAAATAGCAGATACGTTTATGAAATGACATAAATATACTGTGTGCACCAAAACATTTTGTATCGTGGCCGGGACGTTCATTTTGAATGGGGGAGTTGCAACACGTCCCAAAATAGTAGGGACATACGTTGTAGAAAGCGCCGTTAGTAGTGGAACCTTCCGAATTGTTCGGGAATAATCTAGAATGATGACGTCGTACTACATTCCGTATAAATAACAGTTGCCATCCGTCGTTCAGGTAACTTATTCGGACCGATGGGTCGAGGCAAGCCAGTTAGCGAAGATCTTCGTGTTCGAATCATTCAAGAATTCACAAACAACGTTTCTCAGCGTGCAATAGCCAGAAGATTTAACCTGTCATCATCTACAGTACATAATATTATCAAGCGCTACCGAGATAGTGGTGAGATCACAGTTCGGAAAGGCCAAGGTAGAAAACCTATTCTGAATGCTCGAGCTCTTCGGATCCTCCGATGTCACTGCGTCACGCATAGGAATGCTGCGATTACAGACATAGCCACGTGGGCCCGCGATTTCTTCGGGAAGCCATTATCGTTGAATACTGTACGCCGGTGCATCCACAAATGCAAACTTAAGTTATACTGTGCACAACGGAAGCCATACATCAACAAACGACAGCAACGTCGCCGTCTGATATGGGCTCGAGCCCATCGCAATTGGTGCCAAGCACGCTGGAAGAACATATTGTGGTCCGATGAATCAACCTTTACGATTGTTTACGGAAATAATGGACGCCGTACACTCCGAACCAAAGACGAAAACGATATTCCCGCGTGCTACAGGCGTTCGGTATAGAAACCACCGTCTGTCATGGTCTGGGGCTGTATTAGTGGCCATGGAATGGGAGACTTGCACATCTGCAATGGCACCGTCAATGCTGAAGCGTATATACAGATCCTGGAACAAGCTATGGTGCCATCTAAGAGGCGCCTGTTTGGACGACGTCAGTGTATATTTCAACAAGACAACGCCAGACCGCATGCAGCGCGCATAACTTCTGCATGGCTACGTCGGCAGCGCATTCGTATGTTGGATTGGCCCCCTTGCAGCCCGGATCTGTCGCCTATAGAAAACGTTTGGCGTATTATTAAACGAAAACTACGACAGCGACGACCCCGGACAGTTGAACAGCTGAAAACCTATATCCAACAGGAATGGGACAGAATTCCGGTTACGGTGTTAGAAAGATTGGTGTCATCGATGCCCAGAAGATTACAGTGTGTCATCAAGAGGAGAGGTGACGCCACACCGTGGTAAACGCCGTGCTGTCCCAACTTTTTTGGGAGTGTGTTGCACGTGCCAAACAGGAAAACCACCTGTATCTTTCTTTAAGCATATAAGATATGTGATCCCATGCCTAATTTATCGTTTATGTATTGTAATGCGTTGAAATAAACGGCAATACAATAATCCAAACAAATGTGTTGGAGTTTTTCTTATATGTTGCACTGTCCCAACTTTTTTGGAAATGAGTATTGTATTAATTATCACAAATAGGCCTATAGAAATATTAACACAGTTATTAGAAGAAAGATATCCACTGAAATTCACCCATAATTGCATGTCAAACAACCAAATCACATTTCTAGATTTAAATATTATAAGAGATATAAATACACTAAATTTTGAAATATATGAAAAACCTACAAAAGGCAATAACATACCACATTATTTATCACAACAACTCACACACCAAAAAATTAACACAATTAAACAATATATACAAAGAATACAAAATCTCACATCTCCAAAATATATCCCACTAAAATTAAAAAATCTGAAAATAAACCTATCAAAAAATAAATATCCTATAGAACTAATTGATAAAATTTATATAGAAGCATTCACCAACACAACAAAAAATAACACAACTCAATACGAACAATACAGAAGATATTCAATACAATACAATAATAAAACCTTTCACAAACAGAAAAAAATACTAGAACAGATACCAAACATTAAAATCATACCAAAAATAACAAATAACATAACCAAAACATTAATAACAACCACCAATATAAAAACAACAAAGTTTTTATCTTTGTTTCTAAGTGCTCTTTCATGTTCTTTTATTCGTGTTATTAATTGTCTTTTTGATTGACCTGTGTAAATGTGTTGACAATTTGCGCATGGAATTTGATATATTATAAAAAGACTATATTATTAATTCAATGTTTTCTATTATTTATTTTAATTTATTTGTTTTCTTTTAATTAAAGGAGTTTTATTTATCTTAATTAATATACATGGTAAAATTAATGATAATCGAAATTAGTTCAAAGGTACGTGGTTTAATGGTATCATTATGCTCCATTAGAAACTTACAATGTTAACAAAGGGCGGTTGAAAATATGGTTCCGCGAATGGTTTACTTTAACCTTTCGGTGCTTGGTTATGTCATTCCTTAATGGTTTATATAATAAGTACCGAAAAGTGTTTTATACTATCTGTGTGGAGAAACGTGTCTGTCTGTCTGCCGTAACTCCAACTCCTCCAAGGCTATGAATGATTTTCAAAATGCGTTTTCGTCAGTCGTTGCGTATGATACATGGCACAAAGCAGTCGCAATAATATCTAAATCGGTTCAATAGTACGTGGACAACTGGTACCTTTACAACCCCATTAGTAATTTTCAATGGGAAGATATATTAAGTAATATATCAAACAAATCGTAATGACGAGATAGAAGCGGATATTAATTTCTATTTTCGTCAATTGATAAATAAGGTTTCGGGAATGAACCATTCTGAAAATGGTTGTAATCGAAACAATGGCACGTGCTGTAATGGTACACTTAGGACACCCTCAAACATTTTGAAAGATATTGCATGTAATATATCAAACAAATTGGAATGAAGTGTCGTGAATGAATATAAAGTGAAATTAATGATAGTCGAAATTGGTTTCAAGGAAACTGGTTTAGTGGAACCATTATGGTTCATTAGAACTGTCAATGCTAAGATATGGCATATAATACATCAAATAACTTAGAATGATGTGTCGTGAATGGATATAATGTAAAATTAACGATAGTCGAAATTCGTTCCAATAACCTGGTTTAGTGGAATCATTTAGTTCACTGGAACTTTCAATACTAAAATATGGCATGTAATATATCAAACAACTTGAAATGATGTGCCATGAATGAATAATAACGTAAAATTGATGATTGTCAAAATTGTTTCCAAGGAACATGATTTATTGGAACCATTATGGTTCACTGGAACTTTCAATGCTAAGATATGGCATGTATTATATTAAACAATTTGGAATGGTGTGTCATAAATGGTATAAGTTAAGATTAATAATATTCCAAACTGGTTCAAAGGTACGTGGTTTAATTGTATCATTATGATCCATTAGAAACTTACAATGTTACCATAGGGCGGTTGAAAAATATGGTTCCGCGAATGGTTTAGTTTAGCCTTTCGGTACTTAATAATGTCATTCCTTAATGGTTTATTTATTTATTAAATCAAAGGGATGTTTAACTATTTCTCATAGTAGTGATTTCTAATTATATAACTTTTTCCAACGAGACATCCGAGCCCCAATAAAGAATTGACCCCTATCAATGCCATTTCGACTTCTGGGGTCGATATTGACCATTTTGGGGACCATGGCAATACATGGTGTACCATGACGAGAGATTTAACCAACATATTTGGACGGTTATTTTAAACAAAAAACTTCATGTGAGCCATTGGTCGACATAACTTTTTACTAAACAGGAACGGCTCTTTGCTCCTTTTATCATGATTTTATTTTTAGTTCTTTTTTATTTTACTGCATGCTGTTTCACCATCAGTATTGATGATGTCGCAGTAAGTGCTGTAAGTAGAATCCCAGATGCAGTTCTCGGGCTTTAAATATTTCGCCACTCTCTGTTCACAGACCTTTCTATAAACCAGGTTCTGTAGCACAATTGTCTAGGCAGGATCGTGACAGCTCTTACACCTGTCTGCTTTTGTCCAGGTGTTTACAAAGCTGTTTGATGACACACTGCGAAACTTCCCATTTTGTTTTTTAGGATGCCATAATCAAATATGATCGTGGGTCGTCTTCGATAGAGAACCACCCTTTAAATCATTTATGCCATTTCTTCAAAGTAGCGCAAGCCATGTTGTTTTGTAAAGAGTAAATAAACAAAAAATTAAGCCTCCCGATTTAGGTATAGGAAAGTAGCGGAAGCCCTGAGTTCATCTATTTTTTTATTCCTTCATCTGCGCTTTTTAACCCTCCATTTTTTAAAATCAAAAATTGATTTTCTCGAACCTTGTATTTAGAAAATATAAAAGAACCGTATCTTCTTTCCTTTCTCATCATTTTCGCTCGAATGATATATCACACACTATATGTGTTGCCATAAGGTTCTAAAGACTAAGTGATTGCCACCCCCACAATTCCGACTCTATTGGGACACTTTGGCCCAAACTTTACAGTGATGTTGACCGTGCTTAGAGTAACCTGCATACCAAATTTCACTCCTTTATATGCATTTGTAGACCATTTGGTCCCCTCTAATTTCCGCCCCTGAAACTCCGACCCCAGTGGGCCAATCAAAATCAAACTAAATAGTGAAGGTGCACATGCGCATAGTAAGCTACATTCCGAATTTCAACTGTCTACCTCAAAAAATGCGGAAATTATGAAGGGGACTGACGGATAGACAGACGGACATTGTGGAAAGAATAAGTAGCTCCATTCTTCCGCTAATTAATAAACGCTTAACTTGGATTTGATTCTTCCATTCTTCCGTACACTTAAATTTCACAATATTTGCGGTTATCGTAAACTCCATTTTCACGCTTAAGTCCTCCGCTGCCCTGGTCATTTGTGACATGTCATGTCTTGGCTTTTTCTGTTGTTAATATTTACCAATTATTATTATTATTTTGGGGCAATATATTAAGGTTTCATATTTTATGTAGTTGTTAGATTCAATTTTTAATATTTTAATAATTTATTTCGTTGGGGAATATTAATGAAAATCAATGAAAGATGTTGTATTGTTACTCATGTTCATATTTTTTAGCACATATTCGTAGAAAAGTGCTTATGTGTTCGGTGTGTCCAGCTGTCCGTCCGTCCGTCTGTAGACACAGTTCCAACAATGCATTGCGTTGCAATAGAGTGCGTTTACTGAATTGCTGGAAGAGACGAATTTTCTTTGCATTGGGTAAAAATCGTGCTGTGCACATCGGCTCGGCTCTGCGCGTGCTCTAAACGTTAATGAGATGGTGTGCGTGCAGGATGCACGTGATTGACGATTATCGTAAGGGGAGATCGGTCTCTAAATCAAATTTTTTTTATTCGTAGGGAGCTTATTTATTACGATAACTTAAAAACGAAATAACTTTTTCACACTGTTTTCACCAATCTATTAATATGGGACAGAGCACGAACAAGTTCGAACGTGAGATAGCCGGAATATGTAGTGCTCTAATGGCACGTGCTATCATGGTACCATTATGATACCCCCTTAAAAATTTCCTATAACCTGATATGGCATGTAATATATCAAACAAATCGTCAGGACGTATCATGAACGAATATATAAGAGTAACTAGTGAAAGTAGATATTGGTATAGTGGCAAGTGTACGTTTAAGGATGTCTCATGAACAAATTTAGCGCGTAAATAATGATAGTGGGAATTGTTTAGTAGCACGTGCTTTAATGGTACCATATGGTATCTTTGGAACTTTCAATGCTAAGATACGGCATGTCATATATCAAAGTTCTCGTAGCAACGACTCATGAGTGAATACGACGAGTAAATAATGATAGTGGGAATTGGTTAGAAGCACGTTCCATATGGTACTGTTGGAACTTTAAATGCTAAGATATGGCATGTAATATATCAAACAATCGTAACGTGTCATGAGTGAATATAACGAGTAAATAATGATAGTGGGAATTGGTTTAGTAGCACGTGTCCTAATGGTACCATATGGTACTGTTGGAACTTTCATTCCTAAGATATGGCATGTAATGTATCAAACAACTCGTAAAAGGTATCATGAATGATTATAACCGGTAATTAATGGTAGTCGGAATTGTTTAATAGTCCATGTTTTAATGGTGCTACATGTTACCTTTGGAAACTTTCAATACTAAGATATGGGGTGTAACATACCAACCAATTCCTTACAGAGCTGTTAGACCTATTGTTATCCATAGCTTATTGGTATCAAGATATATTGGTGTTAGGCTTAATAGTATCTAAAACTGTGAGACATATTGCTAATTGCCAGTAGTTAGTCGCTTGCGTCAATGGCAGATGATAACGTAGAAACACTTTAGTAATTGAATATGAAAAAATAATTGACGCTTACACATAACGCTTCAGACTGAGGCTCAATTCGTTTAACGTTAGGCTCAATTCTGGGATTGCCTACAAATTTAATAACTTTTATTTGTTCAAATATATAAAGAACTAGCAGAGATACCCGGCGTTGCCCGGGATAATTAAACTTTTAGGTAAAGAGAACAATCTCAAGAAATTAAATTATAACTCCCAATTAGATAAATAATAACTCAATCAATACAACACACAGAGCAAAGGGACTATCCATTCTACGAAAAATACGAAAAACAGGAAGTCTATGTGATATACCGGGACTTTATTTAAACTCTTCTTGACTTACCTCACCACTGCAGAGCATCACCAGATACTTTAGACTTAAGTTTTTCTTGCCTTTGAGGTAAGTTTCCTGCTCTGTTGGAAACTATCGTTGTTCAGATGTTTCAAATGCCCGTATAGCTTTTTCTGTTTTAGTTGCAGAGTTTCTCTGACCAATACTCGTTTT
>JAHWFO010054297.1:0-15412 GCA_023313115.1 Rhysida immarginata
CAGTAGCTTTTCAGATTTTAGTTGGTGGTGTTGGATTTTAAGAACATCATTCCTTTTGATTCCAGAACCTAGAGTTTTGTGCGTTTCTTCATCATGACATTTGGCCTTAATGGTGTCTGAACGACCCGTGTGGGCAGTAATTTCATCCAGAGCCACGTGATTTTTAATCTCGTCTAGAATTTCCTTGATTGGCTTCCCGTGATGACGAATAATAATCGGAGGAATATAAACAGCTTCCTTTCCATGGGCGACATTGCTTTGGGAATGACTAAGCTTAGCTTCGTTACCTCGTAGGGCCACAGAGACACTATCGTCCATATTAACATTGGCCTGGATGTTGTCTATCCTAACACCACCTTTGTTCCTTTTATTCTGCACAATACACCAGTCACCTCCATCACTGTCAGCAGAATCATTTTCATGCCTTCTTTTGACGCTAGCTCGTAATGAGGCGTTTCCTTCGTTGGCCACTTCCAGGCAAGTAGAAACGTTTTCAGGATTTACCACTATCATGGGTGAATCAGAATTACTGGGAGAGCCCATAAAGTCCTTGATAATTTTGCCAAGGTTAGCGAGGCCATTGGCAGTCTCTAAACTTGCACTTTGAACATCCTTTTTTAAATTATCAATTTTACTACGAAGTTCCTTGGACAGTGCTTCCACCCTTGATTCTAACTCTAGATACTTATTGTTCAGTTCAGTACGTAATGCCTCAAGTTGTTCGTTAATAATATCAAATGCTAGAAATCTCGGATCCTTACACGCATCTTTGTAGGCCAGTTCACATGGTAACACTTTATCATCAGCATACTTAACAGTACATGAAAAAGAAGAAGATTTTGACGCAGCGCCTGATGTCATCATGAAGCAGGTGTGGTGCGGGGTTTTGCCGTCCTTAAAAGGACGCACCTACTCAGAACGATACAGTTTAAAAGACTTAAAAAGTCCTACCTTGCACTTCGATTCCACCAATGCACTCTCAATAGTAACCAGGATCAGCACTTCAAAATCACAACCAGAAGTCCAAAAAGAGCGGTTGACACACATCCAAGATGGAGACAAACATCCACGATAGAGACGATCTGCACACCAGCTTCAGTGAGAATCCAATATATATGACTATATATATGTTTCTGGGACCAATCATGTTGAAGTTACAGGTTCTATTTTTTTGCTAGCCAATTGGGAAAATTACCCTAGAAGGCTTGAATTCAGTCCAGTGACGTCATTATGCATTGTCCAATCCTGGCAAATCTCCTAAGAAGACTTCTGTAACCCTGGATGATATCATAAGTTCTGTGAGATCCATGGGTTCTTTGTCCGAATTAAGTAGTCCATTTCCTTGTTCTCTGCCAATCTCAAAGGACTCAAGAAGGTTTAACTTCCTCCAGTCCTAGTTTGTGTGTAGAACTTCAAATCTGTCTGGTCTTGTAACATGCCCAGTATTAATAATGTGTTTGCGAAACTCGAGCACTCAGGCCTATGGTTTTTTGATATGTTTGAAGTGTTTTCCAATTCTGCTAGTGATTCTCCTTTTGGACTGTCTAATATAAAAGACTTCACAAGTTCCGCACTTGAGTTTGTAATCCCCAGAGTTGTGCTCTGCATGTATCTTGTCCTTGACACAGCCCAAGAGCCTCTTAAAGGTATGAGCACATCTGTAGCATATCCGGTGTCCAAATTTTCTTGTAATTTTCTCAAGACTTCTAACTTAGGTCCTGATGTATGGAACAACCCAGTAGTTAAGGCGATCCCTCACTGGTTTCAATGATATTACCTGCTCCAACGCCATCTTCCTGGTTTGTTTCCTGATGAGGCTATCTACCAGCTCCTTTCTGTATCCGTTCTGTTTAGAAAAATCTTCAATCCTCCTAATCTCTTCCTCCCTTTGCTGTTGGGTGAGAGGTAAATAGAACACCTTCCGAATCATTTGCTGAAAGGCTGCTACCTTGTGTGCAAAGCAGTGGTTTGACTGGCTCCTGATGTAAGAAAAGGTGAAGGTCTGCTTTTGCTAGATTCTGAAGGTTAGTATTTTCCCTCCCTATTTATTTCCAAATCTAGAAAGAGGGTCCTCAGATTTAATCTGAGGAAATGGTTGATATCATACTTAGACGTATCAAATATAGCAAACAGATCATTCTCGTAAAGATTTTTAAAATAGTATTTTTTAACTTCAACAAGATTTAATATAAACAAAAATAAGAATAGATTATAAAACTGACTACATATCCTATCGTAAAACTGTTTAAATATAGGAAATTTGAGACTCAAATAATTGAGCCATTATCAACAATTAAAAAAACCTTCCATCCCCTAAATATTAAAAATCCTATATACCAATATTTACATTTAAAAAGAAAACCATCCCATATTTAAAAACCCTTGAGCAGCACTTTAAAGTATACAGGGTGTTTCAAAATTATGTACAATAAATTTAGTGACATACTCTTCAGGTCAAAAGAAGACGAAAATGTTCTATAGCACTTTGTCTGGAACCGATTTGTTTGCGAGTAATCCAATATCATACAGTAGGGAAGCACGGTAGTTAGCGGACGATATTTTAGCAGTTCCAGCGTTTCGACCCAACACTAGGTTGAATGGTTTGTTCCATTTAAACCTACTTTAGGGTTGTTTCCATTACTGTAGTTTCACTACTGTACATCCACTAGGAATATCAATTTCAGAACGTTTGCGTGCTTTGACATACGCATTACGATTTACGTAAAAAAAAGTCATGTACACGTATTCCAGTGCAGAATACACTGACATGTACCTAATGTATGGTCTTGCGGACGGAAATGCTGTGGAAGCAAGAAGACTCTACCAAGAACGCTTTCCGAATAGACGTTTGCCAAATAACCGAACATTTGTATCTGTCGACAGACATTTGAGGGAGCGTGGTTCCTTTGGCCGTCAAACAGGACAAGGGCGGCCTGTAGCACATTCTCCGGATGAGGAGGATGTGATAATTGACATCATACATGATGAACCACAGACAAGCACCCGTCGTATTTCTTCCATGGTACACATTCCTCACTCATCTGTTTGGCGTATTCTTCACCGTCAGCTTTTGCATCCATACCACCTGCAACTGGTTCAGGCACTGAACCCAACTGACTATCCACACCGACAACGATTTTGCCAATGGATACAACTTTTCACGGACGAAGCAACCTTCACCCGGACAGGAATCGTAAATTCTCACAACCAGCACCATTGGGCAGATGCTAACCCGCATGTTACCACAGCTCGAGCGCATCAAGAGCGTTTCTCCGTGAACATTTGGTGTGGAATTGTCGGAAATAACTTAATTGGCCCTTATGTGTTGCCGCCACGATTGACTGGGCGAACGTATCTTTTGTTTCCAAAAATGCATTGCCAAAATTACCGGAAGATGTTCCTCTTTTGATAAGATCTAACATGTGGTTCATGCATGATGGCGCTCCAGCACATTTCAGCCATGTTGTGCGAGCACACATTAATGCTGCATACACGAATCGGTGGATAGGTCGAGGTGAACCGGTAGCCTGGCCTGCAAGATCACCCGACCCTAATCCCTTGGACTTTTTTCTGTGGGGGTCATGTGAAAACGATCGTCTACAGCACAGAAGTTCCTAACATTATGGATCTGCGACAACGAATTGAAAATGCATGCCAAACCGTTCGTAATGCTGGCGACGAACTCTTCCATGACATCAGACGGTCGCTCATGCAATGAGCCGAAGCGTGCGTGCGAGCTGGTGGCGGGCACTTTGAACAATTCCTGTAATTTGGAGCCACGGGTTTAGTTGGCTGTATCGCGTAAATAAATCGTTTCCAGACAAAGTGGTGTAGAACATCTTCGTCTTCTTTTGACCTAAAGAATATGTCACTAAATTTATTGTACATAATTTTGAAACACCCTGTATATAAAAATATATTATATTTAAAATATATACAGAAATATACATTTAAAATCAAACCACAAATTAATATGAGCTGCACTGTCTAAAATCCTGATAATTTTAGCACTTGACTAAAAATTCGGACCTTGACTTGAGAAGAAATTTCCTTTACATGGCTTGAACAACAGGTTAAACCTTGCAAGTGGCGAAAATCCGTTTAATACGATAGAAAATGTCCTAAATCCAAGCTTATATTCCAACGAATGTTATCTTTGAAGTTAGTTGAAAAATCGTAAACATTAAAATAAAAATTCCTTCATTTTCACCTTGATTAACGTTTTCGAGGTGATCAACGCCTCATCATCAGATCGAATACACATAAATCCCACTCTCCCTCCCAAACATATGAAATAAAAAAAGAAATTTAAAATTAAAAAATTACACATTTGGAAATTATAAAATCAACCAATCAGGGCTTAAGTCGTACGATGTCTGCGCTATCGTATTTTCATCTTCTTTTATTAAGAGCGCTTCTTTAATTATTCTTTTTTTATAATTTTTCTCTCGATTTAGGATTGTTATATCATCCCAATCCGGGCAATGTCCCGTAGCACTACTGTGTCTAACCTTAGCATAATTGCAATAATTAAGTCTCACCGCTCCATCATGTTCCTCTATTCTAGTTTTCAGAATTCTTGAAGATTGTCCTAGGTAGTTCAATTTACAATCCTTACAATTTATTTTATATATCATATTTTTCATTATTTTCTTTTTCATTTTGATTTTAAATGTATATTTCTGTATATATTTTAAATATGCAGTATATGTTTGTATATATTATAAAGTGCTGCTCAAGGGTTTTTAAGTATGAGATGGTTTTCTTTTTAAATGTAAATATTGGATATAGGATTTTTTATATTTAGGGGATGGAAGGTTTTTATAATTGTTGATAATGGCTCAATTATTTGAGTTTCAAATTTCGTATATTTAAACAGTTTTACGATAGGATATGTAGTCAGTTTTATAATCTATTCTTATTTCTGTTTATATTTAATCTAGTTGAAGTTAAAAAAAATAATATTTTAAAAATCTTTATATAATCATATTCTTTAACGTTAAATATACTTAACAGATCATTCACGTATTTACACAATATCTGTGGGAAGTACGGGAATGTTTCCTGTGCATTGTTTTCAAAGATCCTAAGGTATTGGTCCGCGAGTAACGGACTGATACAGCATCCCACGGGGGTCCCATCAGTCATTTTATAATATTTTACGTTGAACTGTAAGAGGCTGTTATCACACAGTTTGGTTGGTAGCACAATGTCCCTATCCTCTCCCAGTGGCAAATTATTGTCATCTAAAACTGCCTGTAAGATATCCATCGAGTCCTTAATAAGAATGCTGGAAAACAGGGCACAGTTATCAAAAGATACCAGTACGCAGTCTTCCCCCATATTAATACCTTTAGGGCGTTTTCACACGCAACGGCAAAACCGGAGCCGGCGCCGGCTCTGGCACCGGATGCAACGTTCTTTCACACGTAGCTCGGCCCGGCAAATTTCCCGGTCCGACCACGGGCACCGGCAAATGCATCCGGCGTTCAACTCGACAATCGGATGCCGGGCTGACCTTCGGTTCGTCGCTTTCAATGTTTTCTTAGGGAGTTTTCACACACACACCGGCAAAGCCGGAGCCAGAGAGGGGTTTGTGTTTTATATACATTTGCGTTTTCTTAACATTTGCGGTTTTTTTTCACGTCTGTGCTGGGTTTATATTTGTTTTGTTACTTTACTCCACTATTGTAGTACAATTTTCTATCATTACGAAAATAAGTAAATTACTCTCGTTACGATCCTGTAATATTGATAGAATTTGTGGAAAATAAACCCTGTTTATGAGATAAAACAACTGATTAAACAAATTGAACAGCAAAAATCATGGAAAAATAATTATGCGTTTTTAGATAATTTTCAACAAAAAGACAAAAAAGAACATAAAATTCAAATTATACATTTATTTATATTAATATTGCAGAAATTTAATAGTCAACATATTTTGTTCATTTGCAACAGCAAAGCCCCCTCTGTACTTGATAAATTTACTCTCAAATCAGTTGCTGTATTTATTGGCCGATTACATGCACCTCTGGGTAAATTTTGGAGGCTTGGAGTTTCATAATTTTCAGATCTCTGTTCACTTCTTCTAAAGTATAAACCCAAGAAAGTAACGTCTGTTGAATGCAGCACACATCTATCTTTCACCAAAGCTAAAGTTTATGGCACTAATAAACGGCGCCGAGAGAAAGCCAGCATGTGTGAAAGTCATTGGCTAGCAACGACGCCGTCACTTGCTCCTATTTTGCTGGTGTGTGTGAAAAGACTCATTGGCCGGTAACGGTGCCGGAGCCAGCGCCAGCTCCGGTTTTGCCGGTGCGTGTGAAAACGTCCTTAAGCTTTTCAACCAAAACGGAGTTATTCTTTATTGAGTAGTCTACGCCCGATAGTGTAAGGGCCTGCAACTTAAGGAGGAATTTCGCTATGCTACTAGTAGGGGAATTAGTGTTATCAATAATAGGCCTATACTGGTTACCCGGTTTATGATCTTTAGGTAAGCAGTTGATACCTAGGAATGACTGCGTTGCTAGGTATAAATCTACACATTTAAGTCCTTTAAGTAAATACATACAGTTTTTTAAAGCTTCCTTAGTCTTCTTGACGATTTGTTGTAGAGGGTCCATACTTAAACTCACATAAGGTCCATTCTCCAATATCTCCTCAATGCCTGCAATATAATCCTTCTTATCTACTATCACCACGTGGCTTCTCTTGTTGGCCTTTGGATATAAGCATCCCTTAAACCTTAAAGATTTGATAGTCCCTAGCCATTTCTACCGTAAATATATGGTAGTACAGAACCCTCGATGCGCGAGTCCGGCTCGCACTTGCCCAATTTATTATAAAAGTTACAGATTTTTATAATTTTCGAGATTTGAGTAAGCGCCTTATCTATGAAGTAATTAATTAACTTAGATTGTTTTTTACCTAGAAAGATGAGACATGGTGACATGAGATAGCTCTATTCGCTATTTTCAGTAAAATATAGAGGGCGCTGCTAATTTTGAAAAATGGCGGCGAAAGTAGGATTCGTTTTCCATCAAAATGCCTTGAATATTACCATGGATGAAGAAAAGATGGGTGGGACACTCCTATGCGTCGAGCGTGAGTTTTTTTTCAGTGACGCTCTCTGGGGATTTGCGTAGTACTAAACCAAAACTGTCTGGGAAATTAAAAAAATAGTTTCAGTTTCTGCTTTGCGTAGTACTAAACCGAAACTTCACTACCATCGTTTCGATTTGCGTAGTACTAGAAATTTTTTAAAAAAGAAATTCATATATTAAGCAGCTTTTTAAGATAAAAGTGTGCTTAGAAAGTTTTTTATATTTTTTATTTTATTGTTTTTAGTCTATTTTTAATTTTATTAACCTAATTTAAGCAGACGATTATATTTAGTACTACGCAAAGCTCCAGATGTCGCCCCAAAATCAAACTCACTGAGGAAAGCAATGGAGTGTCCCATCCATCTTTACTTCATCCATGATATTACACTCTGTGATATTTTTCTGTATGTTGGTGTATTTTTCAAGTGGTCGATGTGACAAGCAGCTGGTAGGAATACCACTTGATTTCAACTTTCGTTTTAATGCTGACATACCTAAAAAATTTTATTTCTTAGTTGGAAAGTTATTTGTTGATTAAATATGAAAAAGTAGATTCAAAATGAAAATTCTTCCTAATAATAAAGGACCTAATTTTTTGTTTATTAATGACCCACAAACAAAATAAAGTTATCAAAACTAATGCAGCTAACAATGATAGTGATTTTACCGTAAAATAACGTGCATGTAAACGTACTGTACGTGAAACAAACTTCAAAAAGCATATTTTGAATATTTTATGAATATAACAACTTATACAGTTATTTTTATATCGATAAATAAGGAATAGGATAAACATAACGAAATTATATTTAGATAACTTCATTACAGTTTGCGATTGCTATATGTCACATGGTCTTTGTTCTGATTTTACTAATTTAGTTTTTGTTATCATTTAAGTGTTAACATAATATTTACTACCAACCAATTTTTACTTGTATTTTGTTATATTGTCGCACCCGTTGGGACCTAACTCGGCGGTCAGTGACCATACTGATCCCAGCTGGGCGTAGTTTTATTTTAACTTTATTAAATAAATAAATAACTAAATAAGTAAATAAATAACATGTCCAGAAATAATGGAAGTGATTGTGTTTCCAATGACCTCCGGCAGGTGTCTCCACGTGTTGCGTTTTCTCTCAAACAATGATAGGTTCATGAAATCGTCAACAGAAGTCGCTGTCTTCAATTGAGTTTCTCTCCTTAAGTACTTCCGGTTAGGGCAACAAAAAAAATTGCGACGACAGGAGGTAGTATTTGCCTTGAACTTCCAACTTACAACTGCATTAAACAAACGTTGGAAACCTTTCCAGC
This sequence comes from Rhysida immarginata, assembly GCA_023313115.1. Lineage (NCBI taxonomy): Eukaryota > Metazoa > Arthropoda > Chilopoda > Scolopendromorpha > Scolopendridae > Rhysida > Rhysida immarginata. The sequence goes on from JAHWFO010054297.1 coordinate 8,418, forward strand.
TAATAATTGTTCATCTCTCCAGTGAAGGATTACATTTTTGCACAATAAATAGAAAAGTAGCTTATGCGAGCTGTTTGTTCAGACGTCCATCCTTCTGTCTGTGGACACAATTCCAACAATGCATTGCGTTCGAATGGGGAGCGTGCGTATAGAGAATTGCTGGAAGAGACGAATCAGCCTTGCACTGGGGAAAACGCGTGCCGAGCACTTCGTTATGGCTCCGCGCGTGCTCTAAACGTTGTTGAGATGTGCGCGTGCAGGATTCACGTGATTGACGATTATAGAAAGAGGATATCAGTGTCTAAACCAAAAGAATTTCTTTATTCGTAGGGAGCTTATTATTTATTACGATAACTTGAAATCGAATTAACTTTTTCACACTGTTTTCACCATTCCATTCCATATGAGACAGAGCACGAACAAGTTTGAAGGTGAGATAGCCGGAATAGATACAATAGCACGTGCTCTAATGGGACTATTATGATACCCCCTTAACAATTTTCAATGACCAGATATGGCATGTAATATATCTAACAACTCGTAACGACGTATCATGAACGAATATAACGAATACTTAATGATGGCCGAAATTTATTTACAAGTACTTGTTCTAATGATACCATATGTCACCTTTAGAACGTTCAAAGCTACGATATATCAAACATCCAATAGCGATGTGTCATGAATAAACATATCAATTAATTAATAACTGTTGGAATTGGTTTAGTTATACGTGTTCTAGTGGTACCTTATGGTACCGTTGGAATTTCCATTTTAAGACATGGCATATAATATATCAAACAACTCGTAACAACGTCTCATGAATGAATATAATGAGTAATTAATGATAGTGGTAATTGGTTTAACAGCACATATTCTAATGGTACCAAATGGTACTGTTGAAACTTTCAATGCTAAGATATGGCATGAAATATATCAAACCACTCGTAACAACGTGTCATGACGAATATAACGAGTAAATAATGAAAGTGGGAATTAGTTTAGTAGTACGGGTCCTAATCGTACCATATGGTACCATTGGAACGTTCAATGCTAAGATATGGCGTGTTATATATCAAACAACTCGTAACGAAGTGCTATGAATGAAAATAATGAGTAATTAATGATAGTGGTAATTAGTTTAGCAGTACGTATCCTGATCGTACCACATGGTAATGTTGGAACTTTCAATGCTAAGATATGGCATGTAATATATCAAACCGCTCGTAACAACGTTTCATGAATGAATATAACGAGTAATTAAAGATAGTTTAGTAGTACGTATCCTAATCGTACAACATGGTACCAATGAAACTTTCCTTTCTGAGATATGGCATATAATATATCAAACAGCTCGTAACGACGTACCTTGAATGTATATAAAGAGCAATTACTGATAGCGGAAATGAGTTTAGTTGTACGTCTCCTAATCGTACCACATGGTACCGTTGGAACTTACAATGCTAAGATATGGCATGTAATAAATCAAACAACTCGTAACGAAGTGTCATGAAGGAATAAAACGAGTAATTAATGATATTCGATATTCGCTTAGTAGGACGTGTTCTAATGGTGCTACATCTTACCACTGGAAACTTTCAATGCTAACACCCGTATTCAGAATGAGTGCTCATGCTCTTGCTCTTACTCAAACCATTATTGAGAACGAATTCAATTATATGAAATTTGTATTCAACAATGGTCTTGAGTGCCTAAATCAAAATCGCTCATTCTGAATATGGCACGTAATATAACAACTCAGAACGTCCATAGCAATTGTTGTCCATACTAATTGCTATCAAGAGCAAATTGCTGTTAGGCTTAAGATTATCAATGTCTGAATTCTAATTAGACTTATTGTTGTCAAAGCTAATCGCAAGTAGCTAATCGCTCGCTTCAACCGTATATGATTATGTAGAAACGCTTTAGCAATAGTATATGAAGAAATAATCTTGTGGTATAGTTTCTTAAACAAAAGAGTTGCAGAACGGTCAGCTAATCTTATGTCATTTATAATTTTTTATTTCATGTCTCTTATTGTCCCTTTTCTTGCTTGTATATCTGTTTACAAGTTTTTCAAGGCATTTTATGTACAGTCGGCAACAAAAGTACTTAGCCACCTTGCAAAGAAATAACCATTCCATTTTCTTTCTTTCTTTTTATCCAACTATATATAAAGGAGAACATGTGGGTTCGTCACGGAAACAGTTTGGCATTGTTGTTGCACGTTTAAGTATTGTTGGCGCTCACTTAAAGCACAAGCCGGAACTAAATAGCCACCTGACCATTGTTGTCTGAGTAACAATTTTTATCATCAATCAATCACAGAACTATAAATAAAGGAGAAAATGCGAGTTCATCAAATGAAACAATTAGAATGAATTGAATTTGATAAAACTAATTACCGCGCAAACTGCGCGTGGGCCCTGTTCATTTCTTAATAAAGTGTGTCTCATTGCTATAAAGAACAAGATTATGTAAAAAGGGCATAAGTGGCAACAATAAAGCTTAATTTTGCAACAATAAACAATAGATACATTTACCTCTCGCCATAACGAAATGTCCAATTGTTACAACAATCAATTCGTAGTAATGAGTTAGTACCATTAGAACACGAACCAATGAACCGATTTGAAAATTTTTTTCTTTATCATAAACTAGAAGAGGTACCCGGCGTTGCCCGGGATAATTACACTTGCACAAACTTTTCCTTTCATTGTTAGTCATGAGATATATATTGTTGGTTCATGCAGTGTGTTTGTGAATTGCGTGCTGATACCATTGTTGATACCTATTGTTGTACCAACTTTGCCTTGCATTGTTGGTCATGAGATATTTCTCATTAATATGCCTTGCCATAACCATGAATATCGATTTTTTATCGATATTTATTATTTTTCCGAAATCTGAGGTAGACAGTGACCTTCCTCATGCTTTAAAGGTCATGTATGCGAAATTTTATCAAGATCGGAATAAAACTGTAGATTTGTATAAAAAACGTACACACAGATCCACAGACCCACCCACAGACAGACTCACAAACATCCTTCTTTATATATATAGATAGATTGTCATCGATTCTGCATAAGTGTGTCAAATTGCAGCTCCCTAGCTTGCCGGAAAGTTGGTTTAATATTGATTACAAGATTTGACCTAAACAAACTAACACAGCAAAGTTATAAAAATCTTTTAAAAATAAATTATTTCAAACATGAGTGAAAGGGCTCGCAAAAGTTTACAGTTTTTAAAAAATGTGTTTGTGGGAATCATATTCTATCTATATTAACATAATTTAATGTGTGTGTGTGTATATATTCGCGAAACCAATGGGCGTCAAACCTTTCATGTAGTTCGGGAAAGGTTTTTCTCAAACTGCCAGGGATTTCCGCAGGTTGCAAGGGTTTTATGAGTGAACAGCCTCCCTTTTTCATGCAACAATATATATTTAATATATTAATTAAAAAATAAGAACTCCATTGAATTAAAGAAATAGAAATAAAAATAAATAATAAAAACTATTGAATAAAAGTCACCCAGTGGAGAAATACAAAGGTTGAAGTGGACGAAACACAGATGAAACAAAGGTCTTGTGGAGCTTATGTAGATTAAACACAGATGAAAAGAAGGTCTTGTGTAGAAATATTACACGAAACACAGGAAGGAACACAGTAACAGGTGAAGAAGATCTATGATTAAAGTCCGATGATCCGTAGAAACGTAGATGAGAAAATTGAAATGTATTTTTTATCCCATCTTCAGTTTCAAAACTTTTTGAATGAAATTTCAGTTAAATTATAATAATAGAAGCTATAATAATAAAAAAAAACAAAGAAATCAAAAACAATGTCTGATATTACAACACTGTGTGATATTACAATGTATATTAAAACTGAGGAGATATTGTTATTTGTTTGATTGTTGTGAACAGGATTGTTTTCTATTTCTCCATTGGGTGACTTTTATTCCATTGTTTTTATTATTTATATTTATTTTTATTTCTATTTCTGTTAATTAAATGGAGTTCTTATTTTTTAAGTAATATACTTTATTACAACTCCTACTCTTATGTAATATATATTTAAATTTATAAATGCAACAATAATACTGCCTACAACAATATGACAATCCAACAATAACAATCAACAATCCACTCTTACACTGAACAGTAATAAAATTACAAAAAATATGACATTTTATTATGCAACGGATTTTATTATGCAACGGATTTTATCATGGGGAATAACCTTGAAGTCATGAGTGAATTAAATAAACAGCTAGTCAAAGCTGGCAAAAAGGTCAAATTTAGTCATTGAAAAATTTACCCTACTCAACTAACGCGCGCGAAGCCGGGTATTACTGGGGCGATCGTGATCTCTTTTTTCTTCTTTACCTTTTTTTCTTTTCTTTTTCTTCGTGGTATAGAAAAAAAAAAGACCGCGATGGCCCTGGTATTACTCTACTTGGTTCCTAAATTATCAATTGTAAATATAGAAAACAAAGTTACGGTTGCATTTATTTTGTTTATAACAGTCTGTTTAGTGTCTCATATGTATAAAGAATCCCTCCTAACAATAATGGCTCAAATCTGTGGTAATAAATTTGGATAAAGGTAATCCGCGTGTTGTTAAAATCATCGCTTTCGTTGACAGATGCAGTGAGTGATATATTCAACGGTAGTACTATTTAACAACACGACTGATGCCTAAACAGTCATCAGCAAAACAAATATGGATGCTATTGCAGTTGAATTATATCAATTCAACGACTTAGTTCAGTGCCATAGCTTAGTAAATTGGGCCCTGGGAAAACTGAACTCCATAATTTTATTTAGTGCCCTCTTAATGTATTCTGTACAGCTCTGGCAGCTCCTCTTATGCAAGGGCCCTGACCCAAAGCCCAGCTAGGCCCCTCTCCTCACTACGGTTTTGAATTTTTACGAGAAGAATTTTAATCGGTAAAAGAAAAAAATAACGAACATATTTTAACTGAGCAGTGGTCTATTATTTCGATTTAATACCTAAAAAAATGGACAAAAGTAATTTATTACGTATATATCTGCACCGTGGGTTCTTCGCATCATATGTCTCCCATCATTTTTTGTCCGCAAACGGATCACCTAATCATCGAAGAAAACATCGCTTCAGGTTGTTGCAAATCGTACCCTCCAACCCAGAGTTCCGATGAGGCTCAACGGAGCTCATCAGAGAATTTAACAACAGTTTCGATGCAATCTGCTGTCTCTTATTCCATCACTGTTGATTTTAACAACACGCGGATAGTTAAGCTACGAAAAATGTCTCGAGGAACGTAATTAAATGAAGCTGGTATTTTACTTATACGGCACTTAAGGGGGGACTTAGAAAAAAATTTTGTTATTCATTTAAATCCTCTCATTTTTCTAGCACAAAATAGTATTATAAAAAAGAAGACAAAATAAAAAATTTCATCGATGTATCTAGAATAGTTTCTAAGATACAATCATTATTGTGAAATTTTGGATCTTTCTTATGTAATTGATAAACAAAAATGTAATGAATATTTTAAAATGTTACTTTTTTATTTCTATAGTAGAATCCGTATATTACTCAATAAGATATTTATTAATTTGTTAATAATGTTTCATGGAAAAAAGAATATTTTAAAAAACATTTTTTACCATTTTTCATTTAGTATAACAATTTTCATTAACATATCTTATTTTAATGAAGTCATTTAATACTGCACAAACTCATGATGTTGGACATAAGTAACACTTTAAAGATGCTTTAAAAGTTTTGAAACAGAATTCAGACAAAATACACACATTAGAAATGTTTAGAACAAATAACATAGTATTCTTTCCATTGTGTTAAAAATAAATGTATAATAAATAATATGTATTGAGAATAGTGCAAATTAGATTCCTGGGTTTTTTTTTGTTGTTGTTCTTGTTTTTTTACCAGTATATGCCATAAATGTGGCTTAATACCCGTTTGATCTGACTTATTCAATTTAAAAGAATCCCTGCAAGTATCTATTGCACATTAAAATTATTTTAAAGAGATCAAAGCACTTATACAGTAGTAATTGAATAACATGAACAGTCCATGTCTTATACATATTTACAAATTATGTATTAATCGTTCATTGATTATTACTATATGATTATGAAACTTTTGGAAAAATAAATACTAAATTCTTCACTGCTGCTTATTTGTACAAGTCAGACAGAAAAATTTTAAAAGTACTGCTGATGAATTGTACTTCTGCTGAATACAATTGACTCTTCTTACAAGCTTTTAGAACACCCAAGAACCCTAATGAGATGAAAAAAAATTGATGAATGATGTCCTCAATGCAACAATTAATATACAGTTAAGTTCCATAAACCTCCACAGATATTCTTTAATAGTCTAAAGGGGAGATGCTTATTGTTGTTGTTGAGTTCCATCAAGTCGAAATCGACCTCTGGTGACTGTGTGGGCATATGCTCTCCATTCACAGTTTTCTAAGGAAGAGTGATAATGCGGTGATTTCCCGTTGCCTTCCACATGATGAAAGGATGATAATGAAAGGGACAAACACAAACATCCATGCTTATTAATAGGTTAATTAATTAAATCCAGGGGAAAGCTTATTATCATTTCATCAATAAAATATATTGAAATTTTAAAATATCAGACTTGGATTATGTCCATTATATTAAATCCATGTAATAATCCATTACATTAAAATGCTCTTAATAAGAACCTTGCAAAGGCATATAGAAATAATAACAATACTATATACAATATAACATATAGCAGACACATGTACCATATAAATTATATTACCAAAATCACCAACTGTAATGTTTCCAAAACTAAGTACTTCAATTATTCTAGGGATATCTTTGACAATTCTCATTCTAACAGAAGAAAACTTAAGGAACTATTTTTTTTTAAAAGTTATTAAACCAACTTATAATAAGGGTATATATGCATGCTCAGGATGCTAAATAAGATAAATGCATACTT
>JAHWFO010054335.1:0-18519 GCA_023313115.1 Rhysida immarginata
GGTATACACAGTCTTATGTACCTTGTTATTCTCCCAAATTGCATTAATCTAGGCTTTACAGAACCTGAGTTATTAACTTGTTGATCTTGGTGGCGGCATGTTTATTTCTGTTCATATCTCAGTTATCGTTCATATTTGAACCCATGTTCATAGGACGTTTTGTGTTTATCTTAACCTCTATAATACCCCCTTTAAGTATTTTACATTCGATGTAAATCACCCTGTATATTCCTGTATTATTTTCAATAAAGTAAAATTGCTCTCGTTTCATTGCTTTATTTTTCGTTTTGCTCATTGTGATTCTTTTCTTTTCCCTCCATACCGAGCGATCGTTTGGGAACAGTTTTTGCTTATATGATTGGTTCTTGATGAATAGTCTCGATTCCAGACGCCTAGAAATGTCGAGACTCGTGTGACTTACGTACGTTCTGTAACGCCAAAAAAGGACTTTGACGTTCCATGAGTGGCTTGGAACAAAACAGGACGTTTTCTTTTACGAGGATACACCCCCGTCGGCCAGTAAATATCCGACTGTTGCGGTCGCAAAATGTTATCGAGAGGAAATAGGAGACAAAACAGAAACAATATGGAAATGACTTTATGTGGATAATGAAAATAGGAATTGAATTGAATGTAAAGAATCAGGATTGTGATAAATAAAATGAATTTAATATAATTTTGACATATTTTTAACAGGCATTGTTGGAGAATAAAAAGTTTATATTACTTTGGAGATTGGATTGTTGGTCGCGAGAAGACGATAACAATGTGAGCTTCGGTTTTCAGCTAGCTTCTAAAAATATTATACGTTTGGAAGGAGGCAGAGGAAGCGGCCGAGTTTTTTTTGGAGCAAGAGAGACGTCCGGTTCAACCATTGATCTACGAGAGAAGTCACGCCGATCCTCGATGTAGTGTTTGGGAGGGAGCACGTGGATAACCGATGAATATTTCAGCGCCACGATGTTCCGGAGCATGGGACATAGACGTCTAAAGCTCAGAGTTCATTCCAAAATTTCCAAGCGTGGTTCGACCCTTTCGTCTGGTAAAAACGTTCGAATTTCGGCCATGATTACTAGGTTTAGCCAGAAACTGTCTTGTTTTTTTGATTTTATATTCACAGAAAGCTACGGAGAAGAGAAACGGAACGTTTAACGGAAAGACCTCGAGAAGACTTCATGAGCAAAAAGAACTCAATTGGAAGAACGGCGAGAAGTTTCATTCTTTCTCTGGGAGAAAATCCAAGACCGAGTCAAACGACGACAGTGTAATTTGCGATGAATTTGACGAGAATCCTGTGAGGTATCAGTAGTTTAAGATCGGCGACTCGTACTAACCAATACTAATTAACCCGTCGATAGTCCTTACCCCCCCCCCTACTTACCTTCCCCGTCGGTCAGGTTGTACTTCTTGGCGGTGTCCGTTAGAAAGAGTTCAAGTAAAATAAAAAAGAACGTCAAGAAAGGATTAACCACAAACACTAGCTCGAACAATTTTAAGTTTATTGCTGAAGGTCTAAGTGTGAGAAGGTCGGGAATTAAGATAAAGTTAGCTAACGTACCATATTGAAAGAAAGACAAAATGATCCCCAGGGGTGTAAAGGACGGACGTTCGGACTCCTTGAAGCTTTATTAAATATACCTATGTGTTTTCGGGAAAAGTTAAATGAATTTTGACAAAACGAGTTATGAATTTAATTTAAAGGAAAAGTTGTTAATGGTTAACGAAGAAACTAATTTTTGGAATTTTATTTCTTTTTCTGACTGCTGCGGGCTGTTCCTTTTAGTTTCTTTAAACAAAGTAGGAAATAATCTAATTTAAGGGAGTATAAGACAAGAGCAAGGCTTGATGTTAATATAGAAGTGGAGATTAGAGATTAAAAAGAAAAGAAAAACACAAAGATAAACTGAATGACTGGATTTTGTGGGAAAGATAATCTCAAGAAAAGAAAAACCTCCCAATATGAAATTTTTATGTTCCATTTTTGCTTGTGATGTTAATGTTTGACATTATTCAAGAGAATAAAGCCCCAGAATTTTGTCAGAGTTGTCTGATCAAGCTTTTTCCTTTATGCATGGATAAATAACTTAAGAATGTTAGTATATGATCACACCCATTTTGGTTCAGCTATGGGCTACGGGTTGGGGTAGTTAGAAGGTATCTGTTCGGGACTTTGCTTTGGAGTCAGGTGTTGTGGTTGTATCAATCCCTGGCCTCAAGGGATCGATATTTAAGTGCAACAGTACTCACAAGTCGTGTTCGTTTTGTAGTTTGAACTACAGAATAGCAATCGTGTGAGTCGAAATCTCAAGTGAGATAGTGTATGTGAGATGGATTGCAACACCAAAATTTCGAGAATAGGGCCCCTGGTGCGGAAAGTTCATAAATGACCTAAGGATGTGATTTTTTTACACCCCCAATTTTGAGTTTTCGACATTTTCGATAAGGAACTTTTTGCTTCGATTGATGCATGGAATCACGCTACATACTTATCCTTCCATTTAGAAACACCCTGTATATTAACGCGATTTAGAAGTCGTCCGTAAATTACGTAACGCAAAAATGGCTAATTTTGAACTTCTCCTTTCTCTTGTAACGCACCTGTAACACACGTCCGGACCACCTATCCGATAATTACGTAACGCTGCGTTCTAGCCCGTCCTAGATTTTCAAAAACCGTATTATATTCAATTAGCTGTATTAGAAATTGGATCAAAAACACTGGAAAAATTTAAACTTTGAACAACTGTTGAAGAAGCATCGTATTGTATAAGTGAGGGCATCAATTATTAGACGATGTGTTATGACAAGACTTTATATATGTATATGAACAAGTAATCTATTCATTACCCTATAGGGTTAAAATATGGTAAAATAATGTAAAAATACCAAAAAGAAAAATTCTTCAGAGTATTGGTTAAAAAGAACGCTTTGGTTAAAAAGAACGCTTTGGTTAAAAAGAGTATTGGTTAAAAAAAGTATTGGTTAAAAAAATCTTTTCCAAACACCAAATAATATCTGGCTTTTAGCAAAATTCATGATTGGCCCTTAATCAGAAACAATCGAGGAAGCTGTGAACTGAGCAGCTTCGAGGGAATAGAAACCTAAGCCACCAATAATTTGCAGATTCTGCATCTAAGTGTGTCTAATGAAAAATATTTATTTTGCGAATATTCACAATATCTGATATGTTCTGTCTTGTGTTACCTTTTAACAATATTCATCAAATTCTCCATAGAGAAGGCCTCAAATTTGACCCCTTGAGGAAAAAATAATGCATTATTATTATTATTATTATTATTTACCTCATTCGGATACTACATGGCTAAAACGAAAAAAAAAGATCAACGTACTTCGGGAATCTGCAGAATATGCGAAAAAGTATATATGGAAAGCAAGAAAAAATTAAATGCTCTACTAATTGCGCAGAATTATTTCATGCGACATATGTTAATATTCCTAAACATCGAATACAGCATCTTGCGGATAAAAGGACGTGTCCGGACTGTGAAGACATGCTGAGTAACAACCATGCAAGATCTGCTAGGAAATCCGAATTAAATGATCAGTCTTTCTCTCCATTTAATTCGTCATCTCCAACAAAAAATAGCAAAAAAATTGAATCAACCACCCATAGAAAAACTATTGCAACAATTTATCTTGCTAACAGCGGTCAAAAGGCTAATAAATACAGACCGTGAATTTATTGATATTAATAGCCTAATGGCATTCAAAATCACAACAAAAAATTGTCAAATTATTAAATTTATTAAATATGTTTGAGGTATCTAACAATAAAATACAGAAATCGAATACTCCATCAACTTACGCCAATAAGGTTAAAAATATTGGATTGAATACCCAATATCCGCGTTTCGAGTCTTTCATTTTCCGCGTATTGTGCAATTTTACCTCTGTCAAAGGTACTAAGCCCCAATTGTTTACTGGTCACACTGATTTTAGATATTTTTAGTAAACGGATTACGGTGGTCGATTTGTGCGCTTCATTTCAGTGAGGTCTATCCGGTTGTTGTCCTGTTGGTTCCCGGAGAGGCACAGGGTTGTTTGCTAGGTGCTTTAACATAAGCTCTCATTGCCGCAGTAAAATAAGGTTTTTCACGTAATTGTTGCTGAATTCGTTTAATTATACTGATTCAGAAATGGTTTATATTCAAACTTCGATTAATTTTAAATGTTTTCTTGTGTACTAAGATGACTGAGGACTCAATTGTCAGGGCCTTACACATATTCTCGCCGGAATTTCGTTGAGACAGTGCCTCAAGCTTGTTTAACATAGAAAATCCCTGGCGGAGCGGATGCAGATCCGCGTATATTGCGTATAGCGGCGCCTCCGTGCGCATTCCGCGTGGAAACGCGGAATCCGTTGAGTATTTCACAATTAAAACTTTAAAGCAACTTTTCCGCTTAAGCTGTCTCCTGATAATCCCTGTAAAATAGTATCTTCTTTCGTGAAATGGGGTCTAAAACTAAGCTTTTGAAGTAAAAGAAAAGTCTATCAAATGAATTTTCAACAATTTTTTAAATGGAGATGTTATATATTGTCAATTTTTCATTTGGCGGAGTATGATTTAAAAATACACGAACACTACATCCCAGTATTTGTGTAATAATAACTATATATTTTAATTACAATAATATTTAAAAAAAATTAAACCCCTTTTGGGTAAAAGTCGAGAGTAGCATTCTCGAATTTTCTCGGAAGACATCGGTCAGCCCCGTCGCGTTTACGCATGAATTCATTATTGTAATGTGTCTAATTAATACATATATAATTTATCATATTACTTTCTTACTTACTTTTCAAACCCGCTTATCCGTTAGGGTCGCGGGGGCAGCAGCCCTATGGAGGATCTCCAGCGATCGCGATCTTCCGCCATCAGGCGCATGTCCTCCCTGGTAATATCCAAGCGACTCGAACCCAGATTCTCCATGTAGTCTAGCCACCTGGTTCTAGGCCGACCCCTTGGTCTCTTACCCACCGGCTTGGAAAATAACTGCCTAGGAAGACTAGTTTGTGGCATCCGTATCACGTGGCCATACTAGCGCAACTGAGATCTCTCAATACGGAGAAGTAGCGGATCAACACCTAAAGATTCCCTTATTGTGCTGCTGTACACTCTATCTAGTAGGGTAATACCTGCCACACCTCTCAGAAATCTCATTGCGGCCGCTTGTACCCGCGATCGCACTCTTTCGGTCATTACCCAAGTTTCATGACCATAGGTGAGAATGGGGACAAAGATAGATTTGAAGACGGAGAGCTTGGCTTTGTTACCCAGCTCGCATTTCATATTATCATATTTATCATAATATAGGAATTATATTTTACGAAATTTATGCGGGAAAAAAAATCACTAAAGTCCCGTGACGGTGAACATCAGCTGCGGGCGGGTTGTCGGTCATTGATGTCGGCCTGGCCGCACATACATAGTCACGAGATTTTCGTAATGTCTTCTCTTGCATAATTTTCCGAATATATAAATTCTATAATGCGATATATCATTTACTTATTTAATAAATATGTTACACTTATTTAATGAATAAAAACAATAATAAAATCGAGCTAGACGGGGCTGAAACAAGCTTTATGTAAAATAGGCTTAAACGTGAAGGGGCTGATCGATCATCGATGTCACCCGAGAAAATAGAAACCGACTTTTACCTGGTTTTGTTTTATTTTAGCCGAGCATTTCTGTGTTCCTTTATTTGGTATTCCAAATTGAAACTCGTTCAGAAATTAAAGAAATAAGTTTCTCATGAAACACACATTTGCTGGCCATCGCTGTGTAGTAGAGTGTAATTTTTCTCTCCCGCTTTAGGTTCTCCCTACATGATTTGCGCTTCACCTGCTTCCTGATTGGCTGAGGCAAAGCGGGTTCCGCAAAATTTCCAGCCCTCCTTGAAATGAAAAATCCGCTCCGCAACTCTCGCGGAGCCAATCTGCAACGTTTGCGCGTGAATGTGAAACGCCTCAGTTTAGCGGAAAAAGTCCGCTTTTGCCCGCGGAATGCGCTTCCGCGTGTTTTCCGCTCCGCAAAGCTCTATGTGAAATAGGCTTCAGAGTGAGAATTAAATTCAGTTAATACGGTACATTTGCTTCGAAAGATTCGCACTTGACCAACTCAGCAATTTGATCAATATGACGTGTAAAATCTTTATAGAGTAACGCAGTGGAAGGATTTTATAAGAGAGGAGAGGGATTGAAATTAATAGTTAATTTATTCATTCATTATTAGGAACGATGAAATAAATTTTGTATTATATTGCATTATACTGAATAATAGAGAAATTGCACACAAATTATAATTTGTTGTTAAGCCATACAGTTTGATACCTTATGACATTCTCCCTTGAAGCTGTAATAAAAATGACAAGTCCAATTGTATTCGTTTATATAAGAACAGTACGATCTGATTAATGGGAAGTATGTCTTGCCGATATAACACCATATGTGTGTTAGTTCTCTGATTCTTGGTCGTTTTACTCTTAGCACCGTCTTCCTCGAACCGCTTATTAGTGTGCTTAATGAAACTTTCATAAGATTGTCCCATCGAATCTTTACACAAGTGTACTTGAACAAGCCTAATGACGACTAATCTGCTTCCACAATGATAAATTGGTACGCGTGTTCCTAAATGTAGACTAGTCCACATTTATTTGCCAAAGTTATCTAATGAAGAAGTAACATTATGTACCGAAAGGTGAATTATTATTATATTCGTCAGTGGATGAATATGATGAAAAATACCAAATATTATCTAAATCGGTTCAATGGCACGTGCACAAATGGTACAATCACGACCTCACCTAGCAATTTTCACTAGAGAGATGCATTAAGTAATATATCAAACAAATGGAAATGACGAGATAGAAGCGAATATAAATTACTATTTTGTTCAATTGATAAATATGGTTCCGGGAATGAACCATTTAGAAAATGGTTGAAATCGAAACAGTGGCACGTGCTCTAATGGTAACCTTATGACACCCTCAAATGGTTTCAATGATGAGATATGGCATGTAATAAAGGGTCTTTTTAATTAAAGTTCCATTTTGACATGGTCATAAAAAAAGCTACTGGACCAAAAGCTATAATACTTGGTAATATTATACAAGAGGGCATGGGAAGTTCATACCCACCTAAAAATTAGTTGTAAAGGTCACCACCAGCATGGAATGGCGCTCTATGCAATATTCGTATACGAAATTAGACACGAAGACACTGGTTAGCAAGTCTTTAATCGTTACTAAAATTAGTTACATGTTTAATGTGGCCTCCACTATTTACTGAAAGCAGGTTACACCGGATTACTGCGTTCTCAACTGTAGCTCGTATCATATCAGTAGGAATGTTGCGAACCTGTCTGCGTATTGCATCTTTCATTTCCGCCAAATACCTGACGTTATTACCATAAACAGTGGCTTTGAGGTAACCCCAGAGACAGAAGTCACAGGGATTGATATCTGTTGACCGGGGTGGCCAAGAAAGGGGGAAGTTTCGGCCTATAATCCGTTCATCTGTGAAATGTTGCTGAAGTAACTGTTTGACACATGTACCAAAATGAGGTGGAGCCCCATCCTGCATAAAAATCGTTGTCTAAAATGCCACGTTGCTGAAGTTCTGGTATCACAAAACTTCTTAGCATCGACGCCATGCAAGCAGCAGTCACAGTGCATGTCACAAGTCCATCTCTCGACTGCTCTTCAAAAAAATACGATCCAATTATGACATTTGCTGTCAAAACACGTCACACGGTAACTTTAGGAGAATGCAATGGAATTTGGTGGAGAACATGAGCGGGACTGGTGGCCCAAATCCTGCAGTTCTGGTTGTTGACATCCCCATTCAGGTAAAAATGGGCCTCGCCCGTCCACAAAATGTTCCATGGCCAATGCTCGTCCACCTCCATCTGTGCGAGGAATTCCAATGCGAAGGTTTCTCTACGAGGAAGATCGTTAGGTTCGAGTTGTTGGACAAGGTGGATTTTGTATAGGGAGTACCGCAGCACGTTACGTACGATCTTGTTCACCGTACTCAGTGGTCAGTCCATTGGACATGCAACAGCACTTACGCTGCACGCCCCTTGTGAGGTTTCCATTTTTGCTTCTTCTACGACTACTGAAACAGCCTCCACGGTTGGCTCAGAGACGGGTTTCCTTCCTCGGCCAGGTGCTACCGATAACAAACCTGTGGCATCTTCTTCAAACTCTACGGTGTCATTGACCCCAGACGTACATGTATTCGTCGAACGGTACGATAATGTTGCAAAGCCTGCCGTGCATTGCTATTGCATTCATAATAACATATAACCAGAAACGCACGGTCTTGCATGGTAACAGGCATCGTCGATTAGTAACAAATGAAGCGCAAGGGAGAGCGGGTAACAGTGAGACACGGGGAACAGTGAGACATTAGCTGGGGAATGTAGCGTCCAGAAAAGACATCACCAGCAACTAGTGCTACCATATCTAAAAGGTGAACTTAATCATCTATGCACCCATCTAGTTTCAGTTCTCTAAGATCCCTGCAGGCTCAAGAACAATGTACATGCGTAAGTTAAAGTTAGTAATGTAAATTTGCTTGATTGCCAATTATAGTACATTGTTCACCACGATAATGTTGCAAAGCCTGCCGTACATTGCTATTGCATTCATAATAACATTTAACCAGAAACGCACGGTCTTCCATGGTAACAGGCATCGTCGACTAGTAACAAATGAGGCGTACTGACAACGAGGCTCCCTTTCTTATTTCTGAAAACCAAATGACTTGTAAAGCGCATGTGCATAAACCTCATTGTTAACCTGTGTCTTCGTGTCTAATTTCGTATACGAATATTGCATACAACGCTATTCCATGCTGGTGGTGACCTTTTGAACTAGTTTTTTTTCGTGGGTATGAACTTCCCATGCCCTCTTGTATAATATTACCAAGTATTATAGCTTTTGGCCCAAAAGTTTTTTTTAAAGCCATGTCATAATGGAACTTTAATTATAAAGACTTTGTATATCAAACAAACTGGGATGATATGTCATGAATGAATATAACGTGAAATTATAGATAGTCGAAATTGGTTTCAAGGAACCTGGTTTAGTGGTACCATTCTGGTTCATTGGAATATTCAATGCTGAAATATGGCATGTAATATATCAAACGACTGCAAAGAATGAATAAAACGTAAAATTAATGATAGTCCCAGTTGGTTTCAAGAAACCTGGTATAGTGAAACCATTCTGGTTTAGTGGAACCATTATGGTTCATTGGAACTTTCAATGCTAAAATATGGCATGTAATATTTTAAACGACTTGGAATGAATTAATATAATGTAAAATTAATGATAATCTAAATTGATTTCAAGGAACCTGGGTTAGTGGAACCATTATGGTTCATTGGAACTTTCATTGCTAAAATAAGGCATGTAATATATCAAACTATTTGGATTGATGTATCATCAATGGATATAACAAAAAATTAATGATAGTCGAAATTGGTTAAAGTACGTGGTGTAATGGTATCTTTTTGGTCCATTAGAAACTTACAATGTTAACATAGGGCTGTTTAAAAATATATTTCCGCGAATGGTTTAGTTTAACCTTTCGGTACTTGGTTATGTCATTCCTTAATGGTTTATTTTCTTTGTACGGGCTTGCTTGTTTGATAGTCACAAACGCCGATTTCTTTTTGACTAGCTTTATTTCTGCTATTTACATTTATATCATCCGCAAGCTCTGAATATAATCAAGTTATTAATTGGGCGTAGATATACAGGGTGAATACAAAAGTCTGAACCCTCCCTTTTATTTTTTGAACCGAAGCAGATTTGTCAAATTATCTCAAAAACTGTAAGGGATAGAGAAAAAAAAACAATTGCAAAGTTGTTCAGCATAAAAAAACAAACAAAACAAAAAAAATCATCCAAATCGGACCAACCCATCACCCAATATCACGCGGTGAACTGTTTGTAGCTTACAAACTGTCACACTGCACAAACAAGTTACTTCAAACAGTTTAAAAAAAAGTTAATCAACAAAATGCTCGATGTGACGACCGTGGGCAGCACAATTGGGTACGGAACCTAACTGACGCCAAAACCATGGCTGGTGTCACTCCACGGCTCTCTTCCTGGATTCATTGAACCAGATCCTCCCGTGAGGTGGGCTGCGTAGCATAAACCTTGTTCTTCAGGTATCCCCACAAGAAGTCAAGTGGTGTAAATTCAGGGGAGCGGGGTGGCCAACGAACTGGTCCTCCTCGGCCAATCCATTGTTGTACAAGCATCTGACTTAGATGCTCGCGAACGACCAACCCGTAATGTGGAGGAGCTCCATCATGCTGATACGAGGCCAATGGCAAATTGTCAATGAAGTCTGTGACTACCACGTTGAGAATTTCAGCCCGGTAGCGTTCTGCAGTCAGTGGTCCATCGTAAAAAAAAAGGTCCAACCACAGTGTCATTGTACAATCCACACCACACAATGATTCTCCAGTTCACTTGATGAGTTGCTTCTCGCAGACATCGTGGGTTTTCGTCTGCCCAATGATGATGGTTGTGCCTGTTGTTAACTACATCCCTGGTGAACTGGGCTTCATCTGTCCACAACACCTCATGAATGAAGTTTGGATTGTCATCCAGACAGGTAAGAAACCAGTTGCAGAAGGCGGCCCTAGCAACATAATCCAATGGCAGTAACTCCTGGTGTCAATGAATATGGTATGTGTGAAAATGATATGCGTATAGAATGTTGAGAACAGTTCTCTGATGGCACCCATCATCTGCAGCAATTGCTCTGCTGCTTGTGTGGCGATTTGCAGCAACTGCAGCCAGAACTAGTGTTGTTGTATCCTCGTCGCCTTGTGCCCTTGGTCTTCCTCGTTCTGCATTAACATTCCCTGTAGCCTCGAATCTTTGAATAATGTGACACCACATTGTTTGATGAGATGAATGGCGTTCGTTAGGGTATCTGTCTCGATACACTCTAACTGCAGCATTGTAGGTTTTTCCTTGCCTCTCCGAAGCAGAAGATCATGTTGACCATTTTCGGAACAGTGTAGCTTGCCATCCTGGAATTGTTCTGTCTTCTGTGTGCTGAAACATGCCTTTTATTTGCTTTTTGCTTATATTCAGTTTTCCTTGTGCAGTGTGACTGTTTTTAAGCTACAAACAGTTCACCACGTGATTGTGGGTGATTGGTTAGTCCGATTTGGGTGATTTTTATTGTTTTGTCTGTTTTTTTTATGCTGAACAAGTTTGCAATTGGGTTTTTTTCTCTATTCTTTACGGTTTTTGAGATAAATTTTGAATGTATCCTAATTTGCATATTTGGGATGATGAAAAGTGCACCATGGGATAGGCCACCCACAACTTCCTATTCATTGTATTAATCAAAATAAACATATCTGCTTCGGCTCAAAAAATAAAAGGGGGGATCAGACTTTGTATTCACCCTGTATTTATCAATACTTTTTAACTGCAATAGTTTTTTATATTCCATTATTCTGTTAATTGTCTCTTCCTGACTTTTTACCTGCAATGCCTCTATATTCTTGCCAGACTTCCTCCAAGTTCATGCCCCCTACTTGTTTGAAAGCATTTATTATATTTGGATTGGCTTTATTAAGGCAACTGTCTCGACATGTCAACTGCTTATTTTCTAACACCGTTGACTTATCCTGCAAAACTTTCTTTTTTCGTTTGCGTTTTCACCGATTCCCTTTGCCTATTAACCTTATTCCGTTAGCACCGGTAATTCGCGAAGATCTTGTGGCAATTAGTCCTATCTTATCTCTCTTGTTATTTATTTTTAGTACCTCTCCTGTAAGGATCATGGCCTCATTTACAGTAGGTCTAAGAGCTTCCAATTCCTATACATTCTTGTATGCACTCTGGAAATGCTTGAAGATAAAGCCCTACTTTGTCTTCCTCAGGAATCGAATACAGTTGATTTATTAGTCCTTCAAAGACTTTATTGAAGTGAACTATATTGCCTTTGTATCTTACATTAATTAGACTTTCTATTATTTTCTTTTCTGAATCCTAGGAATTTGACTCTATATATGACATTGTTTTGTACTTGTTATTCCCGCACAAGAATATTTAAAGTTTAGCTTACGGTTTGTATCTCTCTTCTTTTCAATCAGCACTGATGACGCACAACTAGGTCGCAATATCCTTTTCTTGACATACCCCTTAACACTTCTATGCCTCCTGGTTGGTTTGGTTGACACAGCTCTGGATGACTTCATCCTACGAGCGTTGTTGACCTTGCTTCTCGTTGCAGCTCTGGAACCAGTAGCTGTCCTTCTTCTGTTGATCTCGCTCAGGCCTTCTGACGTCCTCTTCCAATGACGTGACACTAGATGATTGTACCCATGAACAAAAAGACTCCACAACGCTATTTTTGTTTTTTCTCTTTTTTTCACGTAATATATTACTTGCATCCTTCTCATAGACTTTCAAATTCTATTTCCAGATAAATGCCCATTGAGTCATTTACCGTCATGTGCCACTCCAATTTTCCGACAGAGTCCTTTTTTTTTTCATTTTTTGGCAATTACCCCGACGAAAAAGCAATCGGAATATCCACTGTAGTCAGTTCAGTGAGGCTACCACTCACAACAAATAAATATAAAAGAAACTAATTCTATTGTGCTATCATAGCCGGTCACGTTATGCTACCATTCGCCTCTCTTCTATCACGTGTAAAATCCTTTAGTACAGTGTTTCTCAAACTTATTTTTATGAACACCCCCTCCGCGCATACAAAATTTATTAACGCCCCCTCCGTCTCCCCTAACATCTTTAGGTTTCTGCAAATATCAGGAGATTTGAAAAAATCTCTTGGGAATTACAGATCTTTGGATTGGGGAAATCCCTGGTTCGGAAGAAGGGAGAGAGATATAACGTTGGATCAGAAGGGCAGTTGGCATCATGTGAACAGCTTGGATAATAAGCTGCTCTCACCATCATTTAATTATAGAAGTAAAAGGATTTACATATTTCAAAAATTCTCTTTTGCTGCTATCATTAGCGATACAATTAATTACAAGGGCTATTTTATTTTGAATCTCCGATGGGGCGTAAAATAAAGACAAATGGGAATAACAAAATGATTTTATTACCAGGAGGCAAACACAGGTTGATCCAAAACTCAGGAAACACTTTAAACACAATAATTTGCACACGGATGGAGATAAAAAGATTATCTTTGCACAGAAACGATTGAAATGAAGTCGGATTTATTTTCCAGAAAAAAATTGTTCTAAGAATCGTTCGGTTTAGACCAACAGATAAAGTTGTCGGTTACAAATATCAGTTTATCACATTTTCAGATGGTAAGATTCCGGAGTAACTATAGGCTTACAAATGTTCCATGTGCAGTCTGTCATTCAGCAACACAGCCGTCAAATGAGACACCACACTGTTCACTGCATTAAGCAATATTTCTGTTGGTATGGCAGACACATGTTGCCAGATGAAATTTTTAATATTGCCAATTATGTGGGTTGGTGGTGGTACACTTTTCACTTCAGGTATACGCATGGCAAAGAATCAAAATGAGTCAGATCAGTCGAAAAGTTAAATGAGCTTCATCGGTCCAAAGAACAGTGAAAAACCAGTTGTGCTGCTGTCCGACGTCGTGAAGTCCTCAGGTGTCAGTTCATGATTATTTTGCTACTTGTACGGAAATCGCTTAAGGATAATTTGCAGTGATCGCTGTACATTGCTGTGCGATATGCAATCCATCGGGACATTTCTCGCACACTGCATTCCTTGTGTGCTGAAACCTCCGATAGTGCTTGCACTATTTGTTCGACTCTCTGGGCGATACCAGTATATAGTGAGAGCCGGCCACTTCTTGAACGTGGAGCCAAGGGAACCGTGGCTTCAAGTCGTCGTATCCTTTTTGTCACTGTAGCACATGTCGTAGGTCCTCTATCATGCATGTGTCGATATGCTCGCAATGCCGCACCAACACTTTCCTTATTCTTATGATAAAGTTTAACTAAGAGGGCCTTCTCCATTAATGACAGCATTTTTATGCCTACAATTTCGTTACAGTGATGTCTGTAACTTGACAACGCCATCTGTTGAACTGTTCTAGAATTATTTTATTCCCTGGAAAAATATGAGACTTCATTTTAATTGTCTCTGTGTAAACAGAATTTTTTTATCTGCATTCGTGTGCGAATTATTGAGTTTTAAAAATTTTCTGACTTTTGGATCCCCCTGTACAATCAAAGTTGTTTTTTGACATAGGCACAGTAAGGCATGGGTCACACTAGCGTAAAACGCCACGTAAATACGCCGACGTAACGACGCCAGTGATGTCACTTCCGGTAAATAGCATGGTGCCGCTCTTGGCGACGTCGTTACGGCGGCGTATTTACGTAGCGTTTTACGCTAGTGTGACCCAAGCCTAAGGCCTGGGTTACACTAGCGTAAAACGCCGCGTAAATACGTCAACGTAATGATGCCTGTGATGTCACTTCCGCTAAATACCTTGGCGCCGCGCTTTGCGCCGAAGTTGAATTTTGTACGTCGAACATCAAGCTAATCAACATGGCCGACAAGAGAGCGATGTACAATAAGCGAATGCTTTGTAGAATGGTGAGGAAGTTTTGCTATCAGTATGATAAATAAAGTCCAGGCTTTTAAAATACTGCTAGACTTTGTGATAAAGGTCTATGTTGTTGGCATTAATGCTCTAGCTACTTCCAGTGATGTCATGCTTTAAACCAATAGCGAAACAACATCAGAAATTGGGACGCGTTATACGCTTTTAGTTTGGACAGCTGAACGCAGACTTTTTTTCTGCAATGTATTTACGTTGGCGTATTTACGTGGCGTTTTACCCCAGTGTGACCCAGGCCTAAGGATTGAGATATTGTTCATACAGCTGGACGAGTTTTCCAATACCATCTTCATAGAAGTTTGCCACCAGCATGTTGAAATAGGTCTCAATGGCATGCTTTCTTCTGGAATTGTTTTGATTCATGAAAATGCACGACAAGAAAATGCACGACCGTTACTGGAGTGGTAACCCAGCAGCTTCTTGAGCAATTTCAATGGAACTTGTTTGCTCAGCAGACCTGGCACTAAGTGACTTTCATCTTTTTCGAGAGCATCAGAAAGGTACAGGAGTATTGTCCGCACGCCATGAGAAGACCGCTGGGTTGCTTATTGTGCTCGTATTGTGTCGCTGTAGTTGCAGATCAGTCTATAGTTGTGAAGGGAGGAAAAGCGCTAAAATCAAGTAGCGCAAAAATGAGCTTTGGCCGTGTTTCCAAACAAATGAAAACGTTTGCATGGAGATATAGATACCAGAGAAATATGAAAAAAGCAAGAGAAGAAAATCGTCCTATTGTTTACATCGATGAAACATGGATCGACTCAAATTTGGCTGTTTGTCCCCCCAACACTGAATAGATTAATCTGCAACTGCAGCGACACCATATGAGCACATTAAGGAACTCAGCGGTCTTCTCGTGGCATGCCGACAGTAGCACTTCCGTACCAACAAAGAGCTTCAAGACGCTGTGGAGACATACCTCAACATGCTGGCGGCAAACTCCTATGAAAAGGGTATTGGAAAATTCGTCCACCAATACAACAAATGTCTCAATTTCTACAGTGACTATGACAAAAAGTAATTTTGCTAATCACACAAGTTTTTATTTTATGCTCTATCAGAGATTAAAAAAATAGCCCTTGTATATGGAAGCTCACACAACTGAATCAGACCCGCACATCATTCGAGGGTATCGCCCACTTTGAGAAACACTGTTTTAGGGAAACGCAGTGGAAGGATTTTATGAGAGAAGAGAGGGATTGTAACGATGAAATACAGCTTGCATTATATTGTATTATAATGAATGATAAAGAAATTGCACACAAATAAGACATTGTTGTGAAGTTATACAGTTTGATGCCTTATGACATTCTCCTTGAAAGTGTAATAAAACTGTCAAGTCCATTTGTATTCGTTTATATAAGAACAGTACGATATGATTAATGGGAAGTATGTCTTGCCGATATAACACCATACTTGCGCTGGTTTTCACAATTAACAACGTCCATTGTAACAGTCTAGCCATGGGATGATCACAAGCTAGTGGAGAGAATGATAACGAAGACGAGATTAATAATAATTTTCAATTTGCACGGCCGTTCTTATGTAGCACTTCTCTAGGCCATTGGTATCCAAAGCACTAAAAGGCATTTTAAATTAGCTGTCTCTTTTGAATATGTGGAGTGAGCACTTCTACATCCCCCCAAAGGTACAAGTCATTTACGCTAACAAAGTGCACGATGTAGGTTTTCATATACGCACTACATTCTTAATAATCAGTGAAGAAGAAGCTAGCACAAAACCATAGCTCTCTCTTAAATAGGCGTTGATTCCAGCAGGGGACATACAGTACAACAAATAACTTGACGTGGTGGAATACTTCTATTTGGCATATCAAGTAAAACATTATAGAGTTCGGCATTACTAATGTTCATAAATTGTGAAAGTCGGGCAGGAGGACAGATAAGGCTCTGAAGTTGGCTCTCGTTATGAAGCATAATTACCGAGTGCAATTAGCACTAACCTTAGGACTGATGCGGGCAGATTCGTTCCCATTCCATTTGACTGACGAGCTATTTCATTTGCTCTCTGTTACCTCCTTCAAACATGGAGAGCCACAAATGGGCTCACCCTCGCCGTTCCCTCACTTGACATTGTCGCTCTCACGTGGCACTGTCGCTCTCATGTGGCACTGTCGCTCTCATGTGGCACTGTCGCTCTCATGTGGCACTGTCGCTCTCATGTGGCACTGTCGCTCTCATGTGGCACTGTCGCTCTCGCCTTAATCGTAAGCCTCTCATCCGAGTCTGGTCTTTAGCATTCCTCGAGTTTGCGCTGCAACTTCAATACTCGAAGTGAATAGCAATTCGTCTTTACTATTTTCTGCTATTGTCCCATGTTCTTTATTCCCATTACTTTCCTTCCTATTATTAAGTACCGAAAGGTGCTTTATGCTCTCAGTGAACATTTTCTTGTACCGTGCATTTTCATTAAACGTTGACGACCCCACCAATCAACTTTCAATGAAAAGATATATTAGGTAATATATCAAACAAATCGTAATAACAAGATAGAAGCGGATATAAATTACTATTTTCGCCAATTAATAAATATACTTCCGAAAAAGAACAATTTTGAAAATGGTTGAAATCGAAACAATGGTTGAAATCGAAACAGTGCTCTAATAGTACCCTTATGACATCCTCAAAATTTTTCAATGATAAGATATGCCATGTAATATATCAAACAATTTGTACTGATGTGTCATAAATGAATTTAAGGTAAAATTAATGATAATCCAAATTTGTTCAAAGGCACGTGAATTTATGGATCATTACAGTCCATTAGGAACTTAGAATATCAACATACGGCTGTTTAAAATATGGTTCCACGAATGGTTTAGTTTAACCTTTGGATACTTGGTTATGTCATTCCTTTATGGTTTATTAAGTACCGAAAGGTGCTTTATGCTCTCAGAGTGGGGAAACGTGTCTGTCTGCATGTAACTCCGCCGAGGCTTTGAAAGATTTTAAAAATCTGTTTTCGTCAGTCAATGAATATGGTTCATGGCACGAACCAATCACAAATATTATCTAAATCGGTTCATTAGCACGTGCACAAATGGTACCCCTGTTTTCCTGCCAAGCAATTTTCAATGGGAAGATATATCTTCTTCTATATATATAAAGAAGGATGTTTGTGGGTCTGTTTGTTTGTTTGTATGTTTTTTATACAAATCTACAGTTTTATTCCGATCTTGATGAAATTTCGCATACATGACCTTCAAAGCATGAGGAAAGTCACTGTCTACTTCAGATTTCGAAAAAATAATAATTATTGATAAAAAATCGATATTCATGGTTATAGCAGGGCATATTAATGAGAAATATCGCATAACCAACAATGCAAGACAAAGTTTTTGCAACAATGTTATCAACACGCAATTCACAAACACTCTGCACGGACCAACAATATATATCTCATGACCAACAATGCAAATAAAAGTTTGTGCAACAATAGGTATCAACAATGGTTTCAACACGCAATTCACCAATAACAATGAGCTCAAAATGATGATGCAATGATAAAGCAATCCTTTCCAAGAATTATAAAAATGAACATAAAATGATGATGCAATATGGATAAGTTTCAATTTGTAACATTGCATAGAATTCCTGTTATTCAGGCTTTTCTTAGAAAAGAGAGTTCTTAGTACTTAACAATTTCTTGAAAATCTTTAAAAATGATCAGTAAATGGAGATAATGGAGAGTTAGCAGACTATTGAGAAAGAGTTGGAAAGACGACAGAGGAAGCACTCCTTTAGCTCCGTGATATATTGAGCAAATGGGAAGCAAGTAAATAGAAGAATCGGCGACCGCTAGACTGCACAAAGTGATGAATGGCCAAGTTTTGCTTCAACACATCGAGA
>JAHWFO010054336.1:0-14284 GCA_023313115.1 Rhysida immarginata
AAAAAGGATAATTCTCTAAAAGCAAATAGAATATTAGAGAATTCTCTAATATTCTATTTGCTTTTAGAGAATTATCCTTTTTTGCTTTGATAAAGGATAGGCTCTATCCGAAACGTCAGCTCTTTATTTGATTTTTTAGTTTTATTTTGATTGTACTTTTATATTTATTATTTTGTTATTTCAGTTGTATTTCAGTTGTGTTTATTAACTATTTATTTCATAATTTATGAAAGAAAAAACATGCCTGTCAGTTGTTGTGCATATAATTGCACAAATCGTTTTTTAAAAGGATCCAATATTTCATTTCACAAGTAATCATGTGTATTAATAATATGTTAATAGTTTATTACAATATGTGGATTAATAAACTGATTATTATTATTATTATTATTATTATTATTATTATTATTATTATTATTGTAATTATTTTCACTTGTCTCTGGTCCAATTATTTTATTCAACTGAGAATTATTTCTTTCTTTTTTTATTTAAAAAAAAATTGAGTATCTTTTAAAAGTATTTTAGGTTACCAGATTTTCTTTTAATTTAAAATTTTAAAATCAATTAGCTAAAATTTGATAAATTATGTTAGGTTTGTTTATCAATAGTAAGAAACACTTTTAAATATCTTCCCAGTTTAAATGTTCTTACTTTATCAATATTCCATTATTGTCAGATAAACAAAAATTAAAAAAAAAAAATTTTGTGACACAGCTTGTTAAATTTTTTAAAGTATAAACATCTAATTGATATTTCAATAAAGATAAGTATTGTGATAAACATTTTTATTGTGATGAATGCATTAAAAAAACAACTGTCACTCAATAAATGAGCACCAAGCTCGTATAACCAGGTATAATATTTACACAATAGATTTCCAAAGGATGACATTCTTTGTAAAAAGTGGATACATCTTATTAGGCGTAAGAATTGGAAGTCAAACTCTTATTCTTCAGTTTTCTTCATCTATGCTTTCACTTGTCTCTGGCTAAGCCTCCATTATTACAATAACGATAGGAGTTGCGAGTTGTACGCGCTCTTTTAAAAATTCGTAAGGCATTGAATCAGCTATTGATAGTCATAAAAAGTATACGTTATCGTTAGTTAATGCAATAAAGTTTTTTTAAAAAAATCAGAAAACAGGTTACGCTTACTAATACCTCTTGAAGTCATCTACAAAAACAGCTGAAATAACATTAAGAACATACGCCACCTTACGTTTCTGCCATTCCCATAATGGAGATCGCTGCACTTCCGGTGGCACCAGTAGCGCTCAGCAAAATGAATAGGGCACTGCCAGTCTCTTACTTTCATTTGTCTCTGCGTTGAATAAGCCATTCTCCAACGTTGTTCGTATTGCTCCTTCAAATTTTACCAGTTCAAGAAAATTTGAACGAAAACAGGAATCTAAGTAAGCTACACTTTTTTCTAACGTAAATTATACTTATGTAATAGTTTCAAATTTATTTGCTAACACGTTTTCTTATTCATTATTGTTACCATTATTTTTTATTTACTCGTTCTGATTTGAAATAATTTCCACTGAACAGTATTCATTATTATCGACTGCTAACAACATGGCTAGTTTCTCACAGCAAGAATGGATCTTAACACCGAAAGCTGTGTATCGGTGCCTTATAGAAAGTAAGAAAGGTGGCGGACTTAATTTCAGCACGGAGGTCGAATATGATATTAACTAAAAAATTATTTCCCTTTCCATTATTGTAGAGAGTGTAATTATTGAACTAAATCTCTTCCTTTTTTCTGTAGTTCAGTTTGCAAAGGATAATAATATGAGCCTTCGTCTTCAGCAGTACGTGATAGTTTCCATTTAGCCTACCCAAAGAAATGGAAAAGGAATCTTGCAGATTTATGAGAACGATATAATTGTTACCACAAAAATATTCCCTTGATTTTTGTGAAATCAATTCTGTTATGTGATGGTGAATTTATTGCATTGTACATTATAAGTTGAATGTATTGTTAAATTAATAAATGATTTTATAAAAAAAAATTGATGTTTAAAATTTTAAAAAGACGTCGTTTCCCTTCCTATTGTTGTCTACCATACAAGAGCTGTCAACTCTATGAACACGGCGATCATTATTTTAGAATTTAGCAATAGATTTATCATTAAAATCCTTTTTTCTGCCTACAAGCTTGAAGTTCTATCTTCTGCTGGCAAATTTTGACTATAAAGATGATAAAATACAAATACAGGTCGGTATAAAAATGTAAACTTGTGTAAATATCAGTATACACGTGTGTAAATTTGTGTAAATAGGTGTGTAAACCTGTGTAAATTTGTGTACCTGTGTGTATAAATGTGTAAATATGCTATACAGATGTGTATAAATGTGTAAATATGCTATACAGATGTGTACAAAAGTGTAAACTTGTGTAAATAGGTGTATAGACGTATGTAAACCTATGTGAATAGGTGTATACAGTGTGTAAACTTGTATATATTGTATATACACGTGTGTAAATTTATGTACATATTTGTGTAAGCTTACATAAATAAGCTGTACAGAAGCGTAAATTGTGTATACACGTGTGTAAATTTGTTCACATGTATGTATAAATGTGTGTAAATAGGTATAAATTTGTGTAAACTTGGTAAATTAGCTGTACGGATGTGTACATAAGCGTAAACATGTGTAAGTATGTGTAAACCTGTGTAAAATAGGTGAATACTTGTGTGTAAATTTGTGCATATTGCGTATATGTGTGTAAATTTGTGTACATATGAATATACAGGGTGATTACAAAATAACTTCACACTTTTAAAAATTTATTACATCAAAGCTATTCAAATATAGACACACAACATACGGATTCTTAAAGAAAAACTCTTGAAGTTTATTGTGACACAGTTAAAGATGTTCAATATGCCC
Organism: Rhysida immarginata; assembly: GCA_023313115.1. Taxonomy (NCBI): domain Eukaryota; kingdom Metazoa; phylum Arthropoda; class Chilopoda; order Scolopendromorpha; family Scolopendridae; genus Rhysida; species Rhysida immarginata. The sequence continues at coordinate 2,898 of JAHWFO010054336.1, forward strand.
CCCTGTAATCGAATTCGTCCCAAACCCGTATTAACATGTCTCCATCAATCTACCGTAATTCGTTCTTTCAGCTCGTTTAGTTCACGGGGAAGGGGTAGGGTGAAGACCTTGTCCTTTACACACCCTCATGAAAAGAAATCACAGCGGTGGATTGGTCGAGCAAACAATAACCTGGAACTTGCAAAGAGGCCACCGCTGAGCCCCGATCTCATACCTTTTGATTTCTTTTTATGGGAGTGTGTAAAGGACAAGGTCTTCACTCTACCCCTTCCCCGTGACCTAGACGAGCTGAAAGAACGCATTACGGTAGCGATACGTGGGATTGATGGAGACATGTTAATGCGGGTTTGGGACGAATTCGACGACCGCATTGATGTATGCTGTGTCACGACAGGGGGGCATATTGAACATCTTTAACTGTGTCACAATAAACTTCAAGAGTTTTTCTTTAAGAATCCATATGTGGTGTGTCTATATTCTGAATAGCTTTGATGTAATAAATTTTGAAAAGTGTGAAGTTCTTTTGTAATCACCCTGTATAAATCTGTAAGTAGCTGTGAAAATGTATAAATATGTATGTAAAAATGTGTAAACAGGTATATACTCGTTTAGTAAACATTCTGTTAATGAGTCTTAAGCCTTGTACAGTCGAGTCAATTGACCCAAGAAAGGCGACTCGGAAATCGAGTCAAGCAACTCTTACTGACATATGTGTCCAATGACTCTCTTAAATGGGTCGTATTGGAAGAATCATAGGACTCTCACAAGCGGGTCATATTAACTGCATATTGCTGTGACTGCATGTATGTATTAATGTGTGTAAATATCTATAAATGTGTGTAAACTTTGTAAATAAGCTGTACGGATATGTACATAAGCGTAAACATGTGTAAGTATGTGTATACCTGTGTAAATAGGTGAATACTTATGTGTAAATTTGTGTACATATGAATATATAAATCTGTATGTAGCTGTGAAAATGTATAAATATGTATGTAAAAATGTGTAAATAGGTATATTCGTGTGTAGTAAACATTCTGTTAATGAGTTTTAAGTCTTGTACAGTCGAGTCAATTGACCCAAGAAAGGCGACTCGGAAAATCGGGTCAAACAACTCTTACTGACGTATGTGTCCAATGACTCTCTTAAATAGGTCGTATTGGAAGAATCATAGGACTCTCACAAGCGGGTCATATTAACTGTATATTGCTGTGAGTTTACAAGAAAGTAGCGGAAGCCCTGAGATCATCTATTTTTACCCTTTTATCTCACTTTTTATCCCCTCCCCAATTTTTTAAATCGAAAAATTGATTTTCTCCAACGTAGTATTTAGAAAGTGTAAAGAGTTCTACCTTCTTTCGTTTCTCATCTTTTCTGAATGAATGATATATGACATGCCATATGTTGTCATAGTTCTAAAGACCCAGTAACTGCCACCCCACAATTTTGACCCCATTGGGACAATTTGGCCCAAACTTCATAGTAATCATAGTAATGTTGATCTTACGCAAAGGAATCTGCATACCGAATTTCACTCCTTTATATGCATAAATACGTGTAGACCTTTCAGTTCCCTCTAATTTCCGCCCCCGAAACTCCGACCCCAGTGGGCCAATCAAAATGAAACTGAATAGTAAAGGTGCACATGCTCATAGTAAACTACATTCCGAACTTCAACCTTCTACTTTCAAAAATGCGGAAATTATGAAGGGCACGGACGGACGGACAGACAGACGGACATTGTGAAAACAATAAGTAGCCCCATTCTTCCGCTACTTAATAATATCAGCATCAGTGACTTCACTGCACGTAAGTATGCCCTGATCAACATTGATGTAATCCATAAAATCGACAGTTCCATCAATATGTCCAGCTTCTTGAATTGATTTCCATAAAGATTGTGTTTCACGATTACTCAGCAAATTATCATTGTCTAATACAGCTTGGTCAGTATATGCGCAGTGATTCAAAAATCCAGCTTTTTTCCAACATTTCGATATTGTTTATTCCTTCACTAAGTACCAGGATACAGTAATCAAATCAATAGCCTGCTTCACGTCCATTAAAGGCAACGACACAACAATAGGAATATTCATTAGAAGTTGTTGTAGTAATCGACTTTTATACACCACCTTAACAGCACGAATGATACCCAAATCTATAGCTGCCGCCACGTAAGTTGAACGATCTTTTTGACATGCGCAGTAAGTCATCTCATCAATATGATTTGTCTGGATTTTACCCATGATGCACTTATTCTACTATAGTAATGGTGGAGATATTGTTGAAACGTGGAAAGTCATAATATAAAACAAATTGCATTCGAGTCGACTATTCTGCGTCATTTTTTAATTTATTAAGTTATTAATTTATTAATTTCATTTATATATTTAAAAGAAAAAACGAAAATACGAGAAGAAGCTGCACAGTGGCGGATCTAGAACTTGGTCAAGGAGGGGGCTAAGGGGGGGGGGGTAATCAAGTGGTTTGGCTAATATGTTATACGTTTCAAATAACCACCCCCTCCCCCAGGGAAGTGATGGTCCTGAGGTCTTTCCTATACTGAAGTTTGTAAATGTAAATTTGTAAAATCATTGCAGTATAAAAAATATTTACAATATATCTAATTGACATAAGTTTAAGACCAATGGGGAGGGGGGGGGCTATAGCCCCTATAGCCACCCCCTTAAATCCGCCACTGCTACATATAAATACGAAAACAATATTTCGAAAACGAAAGCGGATGTTTCATGGAATAGCTAAGCGATTTACTTCCCGTTAACGTCTATTGGCTGGCGTTAGAAATGACGTCATCCTGTCGTTCAACTTATATGGCGGCAGCTATAGTGGCTGCAAAACTGCTGTACAGTTCTGTGGAAAAAAACTCAACACAAACGTTTCTTAATTGTAGTGGTGTATTGTGAGCGGAGCAATTGTCGACTAACAGCAAGATTTTGCGATTTTCACTTTTCATTTTTGCATCAAGTTTATTCAGCCATTCAGCAAAACGTCCCGAGTCATCCATGCGCGTTTATTCGCACGATATTCACAAGGCAATGAGCGCACGTTTTTGAAACCTCTAGGTTTCGCTGATTTTCCGATGATTAGGGGTTTCAATTTTTCAGTTCCAGATGCGTTACAACATAACAGTGCAGTCAATCTTTGCATTGATTATCTGCCTCCCTTGCAGCACTCGCCTTTTACAGCTAGCGTACGATGTGGCAGCAAGTGGCAGAATATGCCAATTTCGTCTGCGTTGAAAATATTGCACGCATCAAAGTCTTTTATGATTTCTTTTTTGCGTCCTGTTCTCTACGTGTTCACTTGATCTATTGACACAGAATTTTCTTCTCCACAAATTGCTTTCGATGAAATACCATAACGTGCATTAAATCCGTAGAGCCATCCTGAACTTGCTTTGGAATCCACATGCCCAAGGGCAGAATGCAAAGATTAAAGCCTTTTCTTGAACAAGTGGACCACTTACTGGAATGTTTCTGGATCTTACTTCTTGAAACCATTCAAAAACAGCTTTTTCAACATCTTCATAATTTGCACATCTTATTCTCTTATGTTGTGGACCGATTTCCTTCTTGGCAACGTCTCAATTTTGTCCCGTTCTTTTAAAATTGTACTTAATGTTGAAGGAGCTATGCCGAAATTTTTTAGCAACTTCTCCTTTTTCTTCCCGCCATCTACTTGCTCGATCATCTGTAATTTTTTTACCAAGAGTAATTTGCCGGCGTTTTTGTTTCGTTGCCATTGCAGAACAGATTTGACTGTAATGTTTCTCAGAGTTCTGTGCAAAGTTTGACTGATGGTACAAAGTTCAACTCAAGGTCACAAATGAATACGCAAAAATAACCACCGCAATCACAACTGTGCTCAATTCACGACTGAAAATTCAAAACTTCTCTGTTCTCTTATACTCGGCCTTTCTCCGTCAGCGTCTCTTTTTCAGTGTCGCGCCTTTCTTGGCGTCACGTCTTTCTTGGCATAGCGTTTTTCTTGGCGTCGCATCTCTCTCCTTCTAACGAGCCCTGATGAGCAAAGGAAAGTACTGTATCTGCAGACAACCAAAAAAAAATTCGTTCTAAACCTAATAAAACTGCCCGTGGGACCGAAATATTCTCTCGTTCTACTGAAATATTCGCTATAATGAAATTCGTTACACACGGCAGGGGCCAAAATTTCTTTTCGTAGTAATGAAACTTTAGTTATAATGGCGTTCGTTGTATCGAGGTTCGACCTGTAATCGCAGCTTAAGCGTAGTGAAGAAAAAGATGAATATGCAAATTAAGTCAAAGAAGTGCCGTTTTTTTTTCTTTTTTACTTGTTCCATTATTTTACTTGTTCCATTCTCGAAAGCCGATAATGAATGGACGCGACCCTGAGCAGGAAGCCAAAGGGAAGGCGAGAGATAATTCTTTTCTTTTCCCATTCACTCACTCCGCGTGAACATTTTTAATTCACTGTTAAACGTAAGTAGGAACGTGTCACACTGTGCCCAAGGTTGTCCATTTCAAATCCGTCAGATCCCTTTCAGGATATATGCGGAGCTCTATCATTCGTAACCTTTTTTATAGTTTCTCTCATTTTTAATTCTGCATGTGTTATCCTATTGCATTTTTCTCCCCGCCCTCTTACAGCTTTTTGCAATTGGTAAAATGTAGTTTTCAACTGAAAAAATAATATTTTCAATTGAAAAACTAATCCTTTCAATTCAAAAAATAATCTTTTCAAATGAAAAAATGATCTTTTCAAATGAAAAAATGTGGTTTTCAAAATAGAAAATGCAGTTTTCAAATTAGAAAATAAATAGACAAAAATTCATAAAATTTAAATCAAAGAAACAAAATAATTTACATAATAAAATTCAAGAAGCGTTCCTGTTACCCACACTCTCCCTCACCCTCTAGTAGCAATTATTAAGTGCCGAAAGGTGCTTTATGCTATCAGTGTTAGAATTGTTTACAAAATGGTTGTAATTGATACAGTGGCACGTGCTCTAATGTTACCCATATGACACCCTCAAAAATTTTCAAGGATAAGATATGGCATGTTATATATCAAACAACTTGGAATGATGTGTCATGAATATATTACATGCCATAGTTTAGTATTGAAAGTTCCAATGAACCATAATGGTTCCTCTAAACCAGGTTACTTTGAACCAATTTCGACTATCATTAATTTTACGTTATATTCATTCATAACACATCATTCCAAGTTGTTTGATATATTACATGCCATATCTTTGAAAATTTTTGAGAGCGCCAAATGCGTACCATTAGAGCACGTGCCATTGTATCAATTACAACCATTTTGTAAATAATTCAAAACGCTGATAGCATAAAACACCTTTCGGTACTTAATAATTGCCACTAGAGGGTAAGGGGTAACAGGAACACTTTTTTAATTTTATTATGTAAGTTATTTTGTTTCTTTGATTTAAATTTTATGAATTTTTGTCGTATTTATTTTTTGATTTGAAAACTGCATTTTCTATTTTGAAAACCACATTTTTTATTTTGAAAATTACATTTTTTCATTTGAAAAGATTATTTTTTCAATAGAAAAGATTATTTTTTCATTTGAAAACTACATTTTACCAATTGCAAAAAGCTGTATCACCTCGTATTTGTCCTTTCTTGTCCTATCCCAGCACGTCTTCGAATTCATTTCCGGGCCTCCCATTTGTTCTCTTCTAGTATTTCAGCCAATACCTTTTTACTACTCCCTGCGCTAACTATATATAAAGTCGACCTTAAGTACTCCTTTCATAACTTCAGGATAATTCTCTATTATTCTTTTTTGCTTTTAGAGAATTATCCTTTTTGCTTTGATGAAGAATAGTCTCTATCCGAAACGTCAGCTTTTAATTTTGATTTTATCTATTATTTATTAATTATTATTTATTTACTTTTTGTTTTTTTATTACTATAACTATAACTATTATCTATTTCTATTTAACTGTATTAGTCAACCTACAGTCACAAACCTGTATCGGTAATCGGCATAATAAAGTCGATGCAGACGGAATGCCAATGACGAGGCGGTATGTCCAGAGGTTGCAGGTCGCCAAATGGGAGCCGCCGTGGGACTTTATTCTTTTGGCAGTTGATGCACTCTCGCACTGCCCGCCGTAATTCCTGCTCCATATGGCTCCAGAAATACAACTGCCTGGTCTTATTTATTGTTTTGTTTACTCCTGGATGTCCTGCAGCCGGGGCAGTATGCACCAGTTTAAACACAAAGTCAAAAACTGGTTTGGCTCTGGGGAGCACTAGTTGTGTCCCCTTTTCCCCTTGTCGGTAAATGAGTCCATCCTCAACAAAATAAGAAGGCCGCAACTGCTGTAGCAATGTCCTGGTGAAACTGCACTTGTCGTAATGCCGTTTCACCAACGACTTGATGTCCTCCTCTGAACGTTCCTCCGCTGCTGTAGCAAATACCAGCGTAGCTTCTTCCCGTGTAGGAATTCCATCCGGTTCCATTGCGGGGTCCTCCGGAGAGTCGTCCTTGATTCCCGACGAGCCAGCTGTTTGTTTCCTTCGGGATGACCCTTCTCTCCTGTTCCCTGCAAAAGGAGCCGGACTTGCAGTGGCGCTAAATCCCCTGATGACTTTGTCCTCGGTTCCTTGCTTGACCTGCGTTGTTGGCACTTGCACCTTCCGGGATAACAATCTTTCCATTTCCAACAATGTCGACTTGAAGTCGCTCGATTTAATTTGAGCGAATAGCGGGCGATGCTGCTCGGGAAAAGCTGCTTTATATAATTGCATCTTTTTCTCCTCCGTACAGGGGATTACTTGGTTAATTAATGTGCGAAAGCATTGGTTGAATTGGGCTATATTCGTTTTATAACGAGTTTCACTTAGCCCTTTCAACACCTGTTTGTTTAGCTTCGAAGCCTTCTTTTTCGCCATGGCCCCAGCACAAAACAAAATAACCACTAAACACTGCAAAACTGAATTATTCTTCGCCGGCACACAACTAGACTAGTCGTGAAAATCACCAAAACACACACACTGGGACGCACAGGTTGACCTGTAACACTGTCGCAGATGACACCGAAGGCAACACACAACTAAAATACTGCCAAAAACGTATCACCTACACCAGTAGAGAGCACCAATACATTGACGTCACTTAACATCAACACTGCTGTCGTCAATATCTTGCACGTCACTACAGTAAAGCACTTAAAAACCACCAACTTTTGTAGCAGCAGTAAACACAGCCACAACACTAAGATCACTCAATTAATGGAATCTGCGTTGAGTCATACACAAAATACTGTTGAAAACACAACAATTATACCATTGACACCTGTGGTCGTCACGTGCTCTGCTCCATGCCGGCACTGTCACATGTGATAATAGCTAAATTAGGAGTAGCGCAGTGGAAAGATAAACAACATGTAACAGCACACTAATTAAGATAATAAATAACAAAGTTTATTGAAAAATTATAAGTAAAAATGACTATGAAGGAACAATATGGGTCCCTTTAAGCAAAGGCATTCTATGCCATACACAAAAATAAAGGCAAAACAATTTCACACCAAGAAGTTAAATTTTACCCGCACCTCAGCGCGAAGTAAAAAAAACTAGTAAATTAACCTTAAACTTAATTCAAACTTTCAGGGCAAACCAACCTGAAAGTAAAGCTCAATATCTAAATAAATCTAGCATAAACTTCTACAATTATATTTCAGCTAGTAAACAAACCCAAAGCTTACAAGCTAATTAAATGAATACAAAAGATTAATGTCTAAGCGACCAAAAATTGTAAATACTAAATTCACATAAATATAACTTAAACCGCAAGAGCAGTGTAAACAAATAGCTTATTAGCTAAAATCTAATTTGTTTAATAACAGACACTGATATAGGTCAAAATAGAAATAGCAACTCAATTGGGTCGGTCTCCAAAATACCTAAAACGAAGCCAACCTCATATTCCTTTGCTTTAAGCAAATAATAAACAAAATGTCAGACAAATGCTTAAACGTATGACGTCCAAAAGAAATCAATTGAACAGTTGCGGTAATTTACACTCTACATTCTAGTAAATTTTACAGCTATCATAAGAGCATACACATATCACAAAGCGACACACTCGCAGAAAAAAGTTCCAACTGCGAGAAATAAAATAGTGAATAAATTACATCACAAAAGTCACTATTGGGAAAATGTTCAAAGTCCGGGAAGAGTTAATTAATTATAGAACTACAAGCAGCACAGAAAATAATACACACACAACTTGTAGGGTTTTTTTTTTCTCTCTTGTTTGAGATGCAGCTTTTACAAAAGAATTTGTACAAATACAAAAATAAAAAGCTTCAAGTTCGCTTTTGCAGTTCAGAGATTCAAATGTCACATGAGTCCTATAAAATAAGATATAGCCATTAAACGGTAATACAAATTATGTTGGAAAGGAAAACACTAAATACCAACGTTATGAAAAACAGGCAATTGCGTGACTTGTTTCAAAACCTATTTTCTTCGTGCGCCGTATAACACTTCACTACACTTAATTATAGCGAAACCAAAATGGTTCGCAAGGTATGCCCGCATTCCGCGACTTAGCTCAGAAAATGCTTTCTTAATTAACACGGCTTCACAGCCTACTGTAATGGACGCACTTACTATAGCAAATCCCTGGTCGGCGACTTAAACACTCGGTGCACGGGGAAGCAAGCCGAACACTGGCGACAGGCACTTTTCACAATGCAGACTCTTACGTTTTGCGTCGACACAATTCTCCGCCCGTTGGGCTTCTCCGCACGGCAAGGCATTGCTTAACGAAACAAACGCCGTCTCCGAAGTCGTCTCCGTTGCAACGGCTTGAGGACTCGTCTTCCCCTTCAGCGTGTCGATAACCAAGCAATCTCGGTGCCTTCCATCAGTCGTAGCCAGGAGCTTCTTTGCTTTCAAACGTCCATCGATCGTCGCGAAATTCCTTCTGTCTTTCTCCTTCTGCTCTCTCTTCGAGCCCGCACTCGCCAGACTCGCTCTTCCCTGATTGGTTCCTGCGTCTTGATGTTTAGTATGACGCTGTCGACGTCGATTCCGTTTTCGCTCCGAATTGTAGATTACTCTAGAGCAAAAACGATCGACTCTGTCACCGGAATTAATAATATCATTAATATTCCGTGACACATGGCCGTTTTAATTCATTTAATGACCTTTGTGTAAAGGAATATTTATTGAAATGCGTGTGGCTCTAAAGAGAAGTCACGACTAGATGATTTTAAAAAGGAGACATTACATGAATGACATTGAATGATATTGGAAGCTCTTCTTAGCACAGTTTTGTCACGATTATCTGATATCGATTTGCCTTATAAAGTTCGTTCGGTATTCGGGTGTAAAACTTACGTTTCACCTTTTCAGCTCAAGAAGTAAGAAAAAAGCAATGGATAGATTTTTGCCAGAGAGATAAATGGAATCCCAGCAAAAGCTACAGGGTCTGCTCTGTTCACTTTGAAAGTAGTGATTATGAGGTCGATCCAATTGTTTACTAAAGAAAAAAAATAGGAAAAGAAACTATTCAAAACCACCACTTCTATTCGGTATGTGTAATCGTTCAAGCAAAGAAAATGTTATATCCATATTCAAAACTCGCTATAATCCAAATAAATAAATAAACATTGTTTGTTATTAGACAGTTTGTGATTTTTCCTACGAAAATCAATAAGATATGAGAACGAAAAATTAATACGATATTTAAAAATTTTTCGTTTTCGTCTATCCACTTACGTAACGGAATTTTTCAAGATTTTCGTAAGGAATTTCGTGTGCAATTTGCTCGGAGAAATTTCGTGTGCAATTTTGTTCAGGAAATGGCAATTTATGGTTAATGAAGAAACTATTGCTATTCATAAATTTGTTCAGTACATCTCGTGGTGGATGGTAAATTAATTTTTATTTTTTCCCCAAAATATTATTTTATTGATAATTTGTATTTAGGTTTAAGTAATTCATTGTTGTGGCCTATGGACCATTGTTGTCGTAAATTTTTTTTTCGAACTCGCATCATGCGAGCTCTTGCCCTGTGTGGCGATTTCCCTCGCAACTACGAGGGGAGATCAAAAAGTAAGTTGCACTTCCACGGTATGGCCATTTATTACACCACCTATACAAAAGCAACACGGCTATAGCAGCATACAATGTATGTTCACTTTTCCATATAGTCCCCAAGAGACCCTAAACATTTATCCGAACGATCAACCAACTTTTCGATTCCGGATGCATAAAAATCTCCTCCAGCGTTTTGTAGCCGCTTTCACCTCCTCATCATTTCAAAAGCGTTGTCCACCGAGTTCTGTTTTGAGCTTACTGAAAAGATGAAAGTCGCATGGCACTAAGTCGGGACTGTATGGAGGATGTTGCCAAACCTCCCACTTGAATCGCTGCAGCAGTTCGCTTGTTTGGCGGGCCTTGTGAGGTGTTGCGTTATCGTGCAACAAATTCACACCAGCGCTCAATTTCTATATACAGCACTGATTTCATGATGAATGTCTGTGAAATTCACCCATTTGGCCCATAGAAATCGGATTGCTGCTCGCACCTCAAGTTTGGAGTGGACATCCAGTTGACGCACCATTGCTTTTAGCCCGCTAGTCACACAAAACACGACGGGAAACGACAGCAAACGTCCTATCCGACGTCTGCACAGTTAATGTCCCTTTCTCCGCTTTGCCCAAGATTGCGACACACAGTGCGCTCCTGTGGCGAGTTAGTGCAACTTACTTTTTGATCTCCCCTCGTAATTAACTCGGTCTAATTGTTGATAAAATTATTGCTTATTCAGTGTTCTTTTTTATTCTAGAACTTGATCTTCTCCTTGCTTCCTTCTCCTTATTTCTCCTGTGCAAGCATGGTGTCCATTGCCAGTATTTCTTCCTCCTTGCTCTAGCCTCCAAGTATGAGTCTGCCGACATGGTTCCCACGTTTCATGCGTATCAGTGTTTATTCCTATCCATTGTTCGTTTTTGCATGTTTAGGCTTGGCCAAGAAGCCTATTTCATTTGGACGGTACAATCTCTGCTATTTTTCTCCATACACGAATATTTCATCTGTAGAACCATGCATCTACGCTGTTAAGTTAACTGTGCATCGCGAGACGCCATGGCTGTACTACTGCTCCACTGAGTAATTTATTCAATTTTTTGTGTCAGTTATTTTTAATTCATTCCTATATATATTTAAATAAAAAGAGAAGGTCCAGGAATAGCAATATTGGTAGCGTCTTTATTGACTGTTCAACACGTTTCGAGTATTAACTCATCATCAGGAACTATGAACGATTACAGAGTTACAATGGTCGACAATCGACAATCGAACAGTGTAGTGTATCGGTATTCAAGTGGAACTTGA
>JAHWFO010054353.1:0-11810 GCA_023313115.1 Rhysida immarginata
TCGTATTTGTGTTCCCTATCAGTGCTGTGGACGCATCCACGACTGCAGCGCACGCAGGGGCATTTTCGTGGGAAGCGGGCAGTATTTAGCTTGAAAGAGGATGGTCAAATGTTTAAATTAGCCAGAATTTTGGGTCACTAAAATTAGATTTGGTTAGTAATTTTGGAAATGGGAAGGATTTCAAACAAATTATGATAAACTGAGAATATCATTTTTTTTTATATATCGTACGTAATGTCTTTCATCAGTGAATATAGTTAAACAGTTACTGTGCTGTGATATTTGTCCAGCATTGTCATAAGGTCTGTACATACCAGGTAAATTCTTTTGTTTTATTCTGTGACATGATTTAATTAGTTCTGCATAGGCTTCAGTCATAACTTGGAAAAGTGCTGTTTGTGTATTACTTTTCTTTGAGATGTTCATTAAATCATAATCTGTTATAAAATTGTGCTCTCTGTAACAAACCTGAGCAGCCAGCACAATAGTAGAATGCCATGGAAGTCACTTCTGTAGCCAAAAAATTTTTCTTTAGATCTTGCTGCTGTAGTGTTTCATTGCTCATATCTGACACATTGAGGCCATCTGTGTCAAATAAGAAGCAAGAGAGACATTAAAAGCCTCACTGGTTTACATAATCAATTAATCCCTTAGTTGCATGACAGTACTCTTTGATGTGTTCACTAGTCAGACTATGAAATGCTGCCACATCCAAATCTGGCTTATGCTGTGGGACACATTCTCTTAAACTGTTGGCAGAGACATGTTAATATTGGGGACTTATGACAGGTCGATAATTATTTCCTATGTTTATGAGGACCATGCACGTGTCATTATATTTTGACTAAATTCTAAATTGAATAGGGTGAAATAACACTCGTCTATACCAGTTTAAGTTGTTACTTGTCATTCGTACTTCGAATTACTTTTTTAAAGTTTAATAGAGTTTGTACCCATCTTCTACATAATTTCTCTTATTGTATAAGCATGGCATGTGAAGAACTTTTCATTGTATTTAAAAAAAATTTAAAAAGTGCCTTAAGAATTAATTATTTATAATCTGTTAATTTTGTTTTTGTAATATTAAATTTAAGGTGCCTGTGTTTTTTGAATTCAAAAATTTTTGTGGATTACTTTTTTTAAACTCTTACTTACATCTAGTTTTTCATATTGAAGGATATTTAAGAGTTCTTTTATGTGAATGTGTGCAAATGAAAGTATTTGCATGTAAATTTAGAGCATGAACTTGTCAAATTCGCATAGTACCTTTTATCAAATCAGTCCATTTGATCATTCCAATTTAAAAAAGTAAGATTGGGAATACATGGTACTTTTATTTTTGTAGTATCAGAGTAAAAATTAATTTGGATAGTTTGCCGATATCATTGCACAATTAAATGCCATTGTCAAAATTCTTTAATCTTGATTGATTGAAAATTTGTCCAATTATTGTAATAGGAAATGCAAAATTGACTACTTAATTTTTTTAATGTTTTAATAAAAAAGTTTAAAAAGTAAATGTGTAATTGAATATTAATAATAATTGTAATGACAACAGGGAATAACCCCCCAGATAAATGGGGGGGGGGGGGGGGGAATGAAAAATACATATAAAGTGAAATAATAAACGAAATGAAATCAAGGCAAAGAACAGCAGAGTCAAATCACCTAAAGACAAAAACCGTAAAAACAGGGCAATAACTGAATCAAGGAATTAATTTATGCTATAGATAATAATAATTAAAGAAGAAAACAAAAAAAAAACCAAACTCAATTTAAAAATTTCTTTTGGAAGATCTTCATGTAATTAGGCAAAAACTGCATTTTGCAAATCTGATAATGCAAATTTTTAAGTATTTTAAACAAAATAAAAATTAAAGCTTGTCATCTCAATTGATAACAAACCTATTCTCTGTATTTGAATCTACTAAACCATTGTCAACACTTGAATAATTAAATAGAAGAAAAGGTGTTAACCTTGAATCAACACTGTCTAAAGAACCACTTATTCAGAATTTTTATTTCAGTATATTATTTCATTACAGATAACTGCAATTAGTTTGTTAAATGTCAGTTTAATTCATGTCTGCAGTTGAATTATGGAAGTTAAACAAAAAACATTATTAGCTTTCAGTTTTTTATGGTATTTTCTTGGTGAGTAGATTTGTTAATGGATTGTGTTAAGGATATTTTCATATTTTGCGTTTTTCTGATTTTGCCATTAGGTGGCATTACTTGTTCTTTTGTCCCTCTTCTCTTTGTACTACTCCATGAATAAACATCGTAAGTTTTTTGCTCTCCTGTATTCGTGTGAAATGCCATCGTTTCTTTCGCCAAATACAACATCTATGAGCTCATGAATCGCAAGTATACACTTCCTTAAGTTTGTCATCATAATTAACATAAACATTTTGGTCCTTCGAGCCAGATATTTGCAGCTGTCGAAGTTATTTCTCTCGAGTGCTTTGTTCTCATGAACGCATTGATGATTTCTCCTGGTCCTTCGAACTGTTGAATGTGTGTTTTCACTGAGAAGACATCGTGATGTTTCTTTCCTCCGCTTCAGTGTACTAATTCTCGCCGCTCATACTGCTGTCGTTTGCACATCACTGATTTGTCTTCCCGCCATTCTGCCATATTGTTTCTATGCATTCTCCTCCTGCTTCGATTTTGCTGGCTTCATCAAATACAATGGATGCTAAAAGAAAACGCACCTCCATCAAAGCTAAACTGACTTGTTTCGAATCCTATGTTTGAGAACTTTCATCTCCAAATCCTTCTGCGCCATTAAATGCCTTAGACACCCTTCAGTTACGTAAACGGCTGCTCAACGTGGAACCATTACTTGCTTAGTTTCATGAGATTCAACTAGAGATCGACGCAGATGAAACAAACGATATTGACTCTGAATCAGCAGAATTTGAAGTTAAGTATTTTAACATAATTGCTAATGCTGAGCATTTGTTAAGTAGAAGTGTGACATTCCATGTCAGTGGGTGTCACGGGTTCGGCGAAAAGAGAGCATCGACTGATGCTCTTTTGTTTTGTGCACTGGGTGAGTGCGTGGGAGAGGAAGTGGTGCGTTAAACTGGAGCTTTATGCAAGTGGAATTGGTTGGTGATAGATATTTTAAGTTATTAATGTGTAAGCATTAATTATGCTTCGTTTTTTGTTTGTTTATGGCTTTTATTGTTTGCGATCGGCGCTCCCGTTTTCAGCTCGACAGCAGCTTCGCGATTGTTGGGGAGTTGACATTGTTACTTCCACAAAGATTCTAAAAAAAATTGTGGTTTTCCCAACGATCGTATTGTTGCGTCTGGGATTCACAGACTGCGTTTTGTTTTTGGAAATGTGTTGTTTACTTTTTATGAGAGTTCCATGCCATGCTTCAACCTGGCCGGAGGCATGCGAAGCCGTGTGTTCGATTGTAGTGTGAGCCCTAATGGCGGAATCGCTGCTCTCTTGTTTTTCTAATCAAGTTCATTTGCTGATTGATGTTAATTAATAGTTTAATGTTTTGAGCCAATTGTCTTGTAAAACTGTTGAAGTTGCATCCTATTAAAGTTATGTTTATATATTGGCTTTTGTGGGATAACCTGCCGAGTTTGGAGCTCCACAAGTGTGTGGTGGTGCTCACGCCTCCCCTCCACGTCTCCTTGGCCTGCGTGGCAGGGAAGCTCTTTGAACGCCTGCCTATGTTAGATGTCTGCATAAAGAGCGAGTGAATGTTTCCTTATTTTGACCCGGTGTGGTGGCCCCTTTGTCAACTAAGATGAGAACTTGTTAGACATTGTAATGGAGTTAAAATAATTTCCCAGTGCTCGGAATTCTCAATCTGCGTTGATAAAATATCTTAAAAGTTTGAAAGAGACATGCCCCAAATGTTAGTGAAAATAGAAGAGGAATTTTAGTGCCATGCTAAACTCTGAACTGTTGCATGTGTACTTAGAGATAAGGAACAATACAGATAAGTATATTGATTTGGGTGGTTCTTCTGTGGTGTCCTGCAGTTCATTAAAGTTAGAATAGCAGTTTAATGAGAAACGTGAAACGGTTGTTGACAGTAGCGCCACAATCTACAGGTCACCTATTGAATAGCGCTGTGGCACACCTGGCACCACATTGCAAAGTGCTGAGCAAGGAAACAGGGTGCGCAGTGCGTGGTTCCTGGTAGGGGAGTAGAGTTCACAGTGTGGGAGCGCGCCCGGGAAGGGGTTGAAGTGCTCCCCCCCTTCTAGACTAAATTAAAGGAGCACAGGACATTTGTGTAATGTTCGTTGCTAGGGGTGTAACGGGTGAACCTCCCATACTGGTAAGACTATAAAACTGTTGCAGTATTGGTTGTCAACCCGACTTGCAGCGCCCATGCGAAAATTTGCTTGCTATTGCCCTAAAATGGTGGTGAACTTGCTTGACGGCACACTGGGCCTTTTAATTATTAGCCTGATATGAAAGATTTTGAATTATGGCTTTATGTAACGCAGTAGTTATGTATGATTTTAGTACTTAGCAATTAAGCAGTGAGGGGGCCCCTTGTCAATTTACGGTATAGTGCTTGGAGTGCCACAAAGCTTAGTTGTAGTGTTACATTATGCATATTGATGTAAGGTTACCCAAAACAGTTGTTTCTTGAATAAATAAGTGGATTTTTTTTTTTTTTTTTGTAATAATGCCTGTTGTCAAAGTTTGTCCCTCTTACCAGGCCCCGAACCCCTGACTAAGCCCCAGTCCTATTAGCGAATAACCGAGTCAACTGATAGGTGGCATAAGGGCGTGGGCGGGGCTCGTCACATAACTATACCTTGCCCAACCTCCCCTTCCAGTTCTGCAAGTTCACATCGCAGTTCACGCCACTCTCATTCATCATCTAATTTAATTAAGTTGCTACCAGAATTTAGTGGAAAGTTTGAAGACTGGCTGAACTTTAAAGACTTATTTACGAGTCTCATTCATGAAAATGGCGAACTCAGTAATATACAAAAATTTCATTATTTGCACGCCTCGCTTTCTGGCAAAGTAGCAGAGGTCATTAAGAATCTCACCTTCACTGGTGACAACTACATTATTGCTTGGGACAGTCTTCATGATCGCTATGACAATCGAAAAATACTAATTCATAACCTTATGAAGGCCATCTTCGATCTAAAGCCCATTCCCAAAGAATCCTCTGCTAGACTACGCACCTTGATTGACTCAGCCAAGAAAAATCTTCGATGTCTGGATTCTTTGATCAATAAAGAGCATCAGAGAGATGCATTCCTTGTCTATCTTATCAACTCCAAATTAGATAACTCCACTGTAAAGGAATTTGAAAACAAGACTGCTACTTCTGATCCAACTTCATTCGATGATCTCATTAAATTTCTAGAAAATAAGGTCTCCTTATTGGAAACTCTAGAACAAAGACATGCTAAACCCACAAATGAGTGATATGCCATGTCAAGAAGTTTTGTCTCGACGTCGTCCTCTTGTCCGGTCTGCAATAAAGATCATAATTTTGTACTCTTGTTCCATTTTCAAATCTATGCCTGTCAAGGAATGTTTTGCCAAAGTAAAGAATTTAAGATGCTGCATAAATTGCCTTTCTAAAGGTCACTTCGCCATGAACTGTAGCTCTAAGCATAAGTGCAAAGCTAGACATCATACTCTTTTATATCTTGATCCCATAACCACCCCCGAGAACTTAGTTGCTGAAAGTGATACAGTCACCCTTTCGGCGTTGTCCTCTTCCAAACAATGTGCTATTCTCTCCACTGCTATTGTGAATGTTGTTGATCATCAAGGTCAAATTCATCAAGCAAGAGCCCTACTTGATTGTGGTAGCACTTAGTTTGTAACTTCCTCTCTATGTAAGAAGCTCAAGCTGCCTCAAACTCCAGTCAACATCCAAGTCCAGGTCTTCACCAATTCTACTACCGGTGTCCATTGTCGTTGTGAAATTCATTTGCACTCTCGAGTCTCCAATTATCGTTTGAAATCTCAATGTTTAGTTGTTCCTCAGATTACTGGTCATCTGCCCAATACACCAATTGATCTTGTCAGCATAAACATTCCTCATGGCCTGAAGATTGCTGATCCTCACTTCAATATCCCTGGAGAAATCGACATTCTTCTTGGAGTAAATTCATTCTGGCAAATTGTTCTCACTCGGCACATTCCACTTAGACCTAGAATGCCTATTCTGCAAGCTTCTCATTTTGGGTGGATTGTAGCTGGTTCATTTCCTTGCACTACTGCCCAAGACATTTGTTGTAATTTTAGTCACAGCTCCATTCGCATTCAAGAGCATTTGGAGAATTTCTGGAAAATGGAAGAACTGGTTATCCCTAGGCTTCGCACCTTGGAAGAAGACGAGTGTGAATCTCACTTCAAGAGCTATACCAAGCGTGATTCTAGTGGTCGATTCATTGTCAGTATTCCTCTTAATAAAGTTCCAGAAGTATTAGATGACTCACGAAATAGCTGAAAATTCCCTTCTAAATCTTGAAAGAAAATTTGCTGCCAACACTGTCTTATACCAGCGTTATGCACAATTCATGCAGGAATATGAAGATTTGGGCCACATGTCTGTTTGTGATCCTGCACCTTCTGAGATTTCCTGTTTTTTTACTTCATCTTGGCATTCTCAAAGAAGATAGCCTAACCACAAAGCTTCGTGTCATTTTCAATGCTTCTGCTACCACTACATCTGGTGAATCGTTTAACTCCTTACAATTGGTTGGCCCTACCATTCAACAAGATCTGTTCAGTGTTTTAATCCGATTTCGCAAACATGTCTACGCCTTCTCAGCCGATATAGAAAAGATGTATCGCCAAGTTTTGATTGATGAGTCTCAAAGACCCTTGCAGTGCATCTTATGGAGACCTGATCCACATGATGTCATCAAAACATTTAATCTGAACACTGTTACTTATGGTACTGCTTCTGCTAGCTTCTTAGCAATTCGATGTTTGCACGAATTGGGTATTGAATGCGCACAATCCCTTCCTGAGGTCTCTCGAATCATAAAAGAAGACTTCTACGTTGACGATTTGTTGAGTGGAGCGAACGACGTTTCCACAGCAAAGGTACTGTGCAAAAATCTCTCTGCTACTTTGCAAACTCGTTGCTTCAACTTACGAAAATGGATCTCGAACGAGCCTTTAATTCTTTCAGACTTCATGGACTCAGACATTCACCCTATCCTAGTTGATAAATTGGCTCGCATGATAGCACAGACTCTTGGACTGCATTGGTTGCCACTTGATAAGTTGACATTCTCTATTTTTCTTACCTTTCCAAAAAGAATAACTAAGTGTGCTATCCTATCCGACATATCTCAGATTTTCGCCCTCTTGGCTTGCTAAGCCCTTGCACTATTAACGCCAAGATGATGATGCAAGCGCTTTGATTAGAGAAACTTTCATGGGACGATAATATTCCTCACTCCTTGCCCACTCAATGGTTGAACCTGAAAGATTATTTTCTTGCCATAAACGAAGTTGCCTTTCCCAGACTTATCATATGCGATGAGCCAAAAAGTATACAGCTTCATGCCTTCTCCGACGCGTCCATCAAGGCCTATAGTGCCTGCACCTATGTGCGCTCTGTTGATCAAAACTGTGCTATTTTCTCAAACTTATTGTGTTCAAAAGCCAAAGTGGCTCCTCTCAAGTCTATATCCATTCCCAAACTAAAACTTTGTGGTGCTCTTACTCTCGCCCGCTTAGTCCAGCAGGTTACTTCTGCGCTCCAAATTACGTTTGATCAGTGCTTCTTCTGGACTGACTCCACTATTGTACTGTTGGTTGAAAATGCATCCAAGTCGTCTACACACGTTTCCGCCAATCGTATATCTGAAATCCAGACACTGTCCAAGAATTCTGTGTGGAATCACGTCTCCAGTGGCAACAATCCTGCCGACATCCTCTCAAGAGGGGCCTCTCCTACTGTGCTGAAGGATTCTGCCTTGTGGTTTCATGGACCACCGTGGCTCTCTGGAAGAATCGTCCTGGCCAACTCTGCAAACGCCTTCCATACCACTTGATCTTCCAGAGGTAAAAAGGTTAATGTAATATCTGCCACTGCTTCATGTTCTTCATTTCAGTTTTCAAGATTCTCCGATTTTGATCATCTAAATCACATCCTTTCTCTTTCAATCTGTTGGGATAGATTACGTAGGCCCTATTTTGATTAAAGACAAAAAAGGTCGGGGGTGCAAGACTTCCAAGTGTTTTGTGTGTTTGTTTGTTTGCTTCGCCACCAAAGCCATTCACCTCGAGCTCGTCACTGACTTGACAACAGATTCCTTCATTCTGACTTTAAGAAGATTCCTCGTGTGGCCACCATCCGTACCTCTGCCGGACTTTTGAAAAGATCATTCTCAAGGATTTGTCCCTTACCCAATGAATGTTAATGTTCTTTACTTGTTTTGTTGCTTTTTGCCACATTTTGAAAGTCAAGCCTTTCAAGGTGGGGGCTATTATATTAAGGATATTTTCGTATTTTGCCTTTCAGTTTTTGCCAGTAGGTGGCGTTACTTGTTCTTTTGTCCCTCTTCTCTTTGTACTACTCCATGAATAAACTTCGTAAGTTTTTTGCTCTCCTGTATTCGTGTGAAATTCCGTCGTTTCTTTCGCCGAATACAACATCTATGAGCTCATGAATCGCAAGTATACACTTCCCTAAGTTTGTCATCATAATTAACTTAAGCAGATTGTATTCTCAATTCCTATATAGTTGGAAAAAGTAATGTGAATACTTTGGACATACTTTGTGAATACTTAAATTACATACCTTTTTATAACTACATTGGAACACTTGGACTAGTAAGGTATTAGATCTATGTGGAACGGTCATAACTTTTGAGTAGTTTTTAGTGGAATACTACAGGGTGATTCTAACACCCATACTAGACATTCTCGAAGTTTCTCGTCCTTTGGAGAAGAATTTTACATGAGTAAAGAACTGAAGAATTTAATGGTGGCTATCCCATTTTCCAGAAATGGCTGGAAAGGAGCACACTAGGAGTCTGCCCAAAAACTTTAAATAAGAACATGGGTCAGTAAGGTGCCATTGGATAGGTCTTGGAAAAAAGAAACAATTTTTGTAGGAAACTTTTTTTTTTTTTTATTTTTTATTTTTTTTCCTAATCTGCTTCTTTCAGGAACTAATGTCAGGTAAGAATGTCTATTTTATACAACCCCCTGACAAAAGTATTAGACCACTACTAATATTAATGGAGGGTCGGAAGAAAACATTTTATTTGCACAACGCATTGGAAATGGAAAATAAAACAAAAATATTACAAGAATGTACATTTGTTCTAGTACATGTGCTGCAACTTGCAGCTTACAAAACAAATATGAATCTGTATAATAAATTGATGAAAAACAACACTCGTGGACAAAAGTATTAAACCATCTCATTTTAAGGACAAAACTATTAGACCATACTCACAATTTAGAATTATTTCCCCTCTTAAAATGAGTCAGACCCAATATGTCAATCAGATTATACTGATATGTAAAGTAGCTTTTTTTTTTTCTAAGAAAAAGTTTCTGTTAATCACTTGTTCGTAATAATTTTCTCACGAAACATGGGTCGTGGCAAAGAACTGTCGATGGACTTAAAAAAAAGAATTATTGAACTGGGAAAGGAAAACTATTCACAGAGGCACATTGCAGGCCTTCTTGGTGTCAGTAAAACTGCTGTACTGTACACTTGAATAAGTATAAAGCAACAGGGGATATTAAAAACATCAAACATTGTGGATGTCCACGTGCAAACCACCATGGCTGAAGATAGAAAACTGAGAAATATCTGCAAAAAATGCGCAGTGCTTCATCATCAGAGACTCAAATGAATGGCAAACCTATGGAGTGCACGTTTCAAGCAAAACAACAATCCGTTGTCTAAATGAGATGGGATACGTATCACGGAAAGCCAAGACCAAACCTCTCATCACACCGCGGCAAGCCAAAATTAGACTTCATTGGGCTAAGCAACATCAAACTTGTACTGTTCAGGATTGGAAATCAGTGATTTTTTTCGGATGAAAGTAGGTGTTGTATTGGCTGTGGTGACAATATTGGTGATAAAGTTTGGAGACTACCTAATCAAAAGTTTCACCCAAATTGCCTCAAGAGAAGTGTTAAGTTTCCAGCTGGAATCATGATGTGGGGGTGTATGACAGCAAGTGGCCCAGGAAATATGTGCGTGGTGAAAGGAACTGTTAATGCAAAAGCTTACCAAGAAATTTTGGAATATCATTTGCTATCAACAATGGAGGACAGGTTTGATGATAATGCATGCGTATTTCAGGATGACAACGCTTCTTGTCACCGGTCCATGTCAGTGAAAGCTTGGAAATTGAAGAGTAGCATTACAAGCTTGGACTGGCCTCCCAACAGTCCGGATCTCAATCCTATTGAGAATCTGTGGGGTTTATTTAAGAAAAATGTTGCAAAAGAACGAGCAACCACAATTGAACAGTTGAAGTGTGCAATTATGAAACACTGGAAGGAAATTCCTGCAGAAATGTGCTCAAAATTGGTACATCAAATGCCTAATAGAATAAATGCAGTAATTAAAGCAAAAGGTGCTCCTACCAAGTATTAAAGTGTTCGTTTTTTCAGCTGATCTAATAGTTTTGTCCACAAAATAAGTTGGTTTAATACTTTTGTTCATGAGAGTTGTTTTTCATCAATTTATTATACAGATTCATATTTGTTTTGTAAGCTGCAAGTTGCAGTATATGTACTAGAACAAATGTACATTCTTGCAATCTTTTTGTTTTATTTTCCATTTCCAATGTGTTGTGCAAATAAAATGTTTTCTTCCGAACCCTCCATTAACATTAGTAGTGGTCTAATACTTTTGTCAGGGGGTTGTAAAACTGAGGCAATATATGACAAGACAGAGACTATCGTTATCGTTATCTGGTACAGAGGGTAGATTATCGCTCTGTGGCACTTACTCCTTCGAGGGAGTTTTGCGCCATCCCTATATCTTAACGACTGCTGTGTGATGGTCGCAGCAGCCGGGACCGACGGCTTTATGTGCCCTCCGAAGCATGGGGAAAGATGGAATTTCCAGATGGTCACCCAACCTGTGAGATTAGCCGCGCCCAAGGTTGCTTAACTCCACCATTGCATTGAGCAAGTCGAGACAACTGGGCTACGGCTTCCCCCAGACAGAGACTATACTTTTTACATATGAGCATGTGAGCTGTTTGTCCTCCCATGAGGTTAAAAGATAGTCTTCTAATGATTTGTGGGGATAATATCAAAATGCAAGTCTTCAGAACATTGGTTTGTATAGAAATGGGCATTCCAAACTACCAAATGATACCATTCTTTCAGCAAGTCATGTAATGAGCAATCAAGAAAGGTGGCAGTCAAACTCTATACAAGCAGGGAATCGATCATAGGCATTAATCGTCTTCAGTTCCTACAAAGTATATTTTGTGCCTAAACAATAAAAGGGATTTAACAAATTTCCCACTATAATTCAGGAATTTAAATACTCAATGTGAAAAAAGCTTTATGTTCAAATTATGTTTGTGTTTCATTTTAAAAGAATTGTTAAATCTCCAGTGCCATTTTGGACAAATACATCCAGATATCCTAAAATTATATATAATGAATGAAAGTAAAAATATAATTTCCGGAACTGGCAATAATGCAAAACATGTAGAGGACCGAAAACAAATTTTTATAAGGAAAAAGGATGTGGATAAGTTAATACTAATGCAAGAAATAAAACACTCTTTAACCACAACTAGTAAAAAGAAAAAATACGACCTGTAAGTACTTTTCGAGAACGAAGC
>JAHWFO010054363.1:0-11176 GCA_023313115.1 Rhysida immarginata
GCCAAAGTAATTTTTATGGCCTATTGTTACAGAAACTTTGTTGTGCATTGTAGGACATCACATACATTGTTGGTCCGCGTATATCTTAGGCTCATGTCAGACAGCCAAATTTTACCCATTCCTCATTGGGCAAACCTGACATTCAGCACATTTAAACCATTCCCTGAACCTAACGAACATCTGATGCAAGTGTGAGCTCAAAAGGATAAGTGGTTCAAGAGTTTTACGAACATTTACAGACGCACCCTGAATGTTGATATAGACCTTTCCGTTGAAACCGAAACTGGAGTAACTGCGCAGAAGCCGGACAGCAAAAAACTTGCGTTTCCTGCATTGAAATGTGCAAAAACTACTACACATCCGGAAGAAAACGGACGTTTTTTTTTGCAGTCCTGCTTCTGCGCAGTTATTCCAGTTTCGGTTTCAAGGAAAAGTTAAGCAAATTTTGGCGCCCTCTCTTGAGTAAACAATCAAACATAAACCAAGATATATGATTTTTACCCCTTCCCCCTACTTTGGGGACATGTAAACCTTACTCTGGACCTAACGAATATATGTTGCGAATATGAGCTCAATCGGATAAGTGGTTCAAAAGTTTTTAGAACATTTACAGACGCTCCCTGAGCGTGAATTTTTATATATAAAGATGAACCCATCTCCGCTTCTTCACTCGAGAAAGCTTCATTTTTAGATACAAATAGTACAAGC
Organism: Rhysida immarginata; assembly: GCA_023313115.1. NCBI lineage: Eukaryota > Metazoa > Arthropoda > Chilopoda > Scolopendromorpha > Scolopendridae > Rhysida > Rhysida immarginata. The sequence goes on from JAHWFO010054363.1 coordinate 709, forward strand.
ACAGAAGCTTCTCTTGATTTTTCATAGCGGCAAGAATGAAATTGGCAGGCTGTGGAGAACAACACGGTTTAAAACCGTGCCAATGATTTGTGTACACGGCGCCATGCCAGATACGGCGAACGGCGAAAACTGGAGCGTCTGAAGCGGGCCTAAGGGAACTTCTAAATATGAGCGGGTGATCCAGAATATCTGCAACCAATGGATTGGGATGGCCCTTAATCTTCTGAAGCAGCTTCTTCAGCGACTCCTGGACGTGGTTTTCAATGGGAAGTATACCTAAATCGTCAGCAACAGAAGTATTAGTTGCCACTCTCGTGTCAAGTTGGGCAATGGTCCTCAGGAAGTAGTTAGCATTTCTAAGATCATCGCAAAATTATCAAGTTCATAGGTTTTGTCTACGTTGCGAAATCTTTTCTCGAGTTACGTGATTTTTATCTCACCTAAAACTTCCTTAATTGGTTTCCCGTGACGTCTAAAGATAATAGGGGGAAATGTAAATAGCTCCCTTTTCACAGGTGACATTGATTTGGGTAGTAATGTGCTGCAAATTATAAGTCCTCGTCCATCTTCTGGGTTTTTTGTTACGAATAACGGTCCAGGTACTGCCTTCTTCGTCTCCTTCACTTCCGTTGGAGTGACTTCTTTTATAGCCAGCGTTAGTCGAGCAGTCACGATCATCAGTTTTTTTCATGGTCTCCAATCCTTGAACTTAATATAAAGTCCATGAACTTAAGTTCACCGTTTTTTTTATCAGCAGCAGAGTCTGTGTCACGTGGATTAGCAGAGTTATTATGACAAGAGACAGCAAACGATAAATGAAACAAATAAGCCTTTTTTTCTGACGTAAAATAATAATTAATTAACTTATAATAAAGAAACGAAAGTCATTTAAGAAATTAATATCCATAAAGTTATTGGCAGTGGAAGTCTCGTCTGGGCAAGTCAATCCGGTAAAATTGAAAGTAATGGTTTCACTACTCGCAAGGTCAAGGATAGTTCATCCAAAAATTACACGCTGTACCGATGAAAAACTTGTGAAGTCAGCCCAGTGGAACCGTAATAAACGAAGCCACCATTGAAGTACGCAGTATATGAAGGTCGTAGTTGATAGGCGAGACGCTTGAAGCAGCACTACCCAAGAGGACCACCCCACGGAATGCGAAGGCAATTCCCTTGCAAGTAGGCCAAACACAAATAAGGAATGAAACTAGAGCACTCACATCTACGTGTGGGTATACTGGAATGATAACACTGGAGCACTGCGGTCGAAATCGAAACAATGAGATTCGGGGAGCAGCACTTCCCCAAAGAACAAACAAGAAAACTCATATGAAATTACACATTCACTTTGGTATCGGATGCTGATCTGAAGTAAACACTTGAACACAGATTATCATTGAATTTATAATTCACTCAAAATAAGGATTGCTGAATACGCACAACTCAGCTTATTAAATGAAATATTAGACACAAATGACGGGTACGGGCTTTTTTTTAAAGACCTTATCATTCATATTAAAGATTCCTAGACGGTATTTTTAACACTAGGTATTTTAACCAAACACATCACTAAAATTTTGAAGCACCAAAGCTCAACTGCAGAACTGACGCTAGTAGCACAAGTCGGATCACCAAACGACAGTAGACTACGTCGTTACGCTGGCCGTGATTAAACGTTCTCGCACGCTGACGCCGTAATAGCCTTTAACAAATAAATGCCGTACCATAAATAGCCATTCGACTCTCACAGTCGACATACGTAATTAAAATGTCCAGCTAGTAATTATGCCTGACCAGCACATTAAATATTATTATTGTAGAATGTCATTTTGATTTGTCGTGCTCGATATCGCTGCGCTCGCTGATGACGAACTCTGCAGTGAAGCGAAGCGGCCCCTCCAAATTGCCTCGGATTAATAGTTCCTTATGGATTGAAACGTTCATGCGGGAAAAGAGGACGACCGCCCTGGCATAATTCCACCTGTTCCTCTACTCAGGTAAGTCGAAATAGAGAAAGGAAAGACACCAAGGGCTTCGTCGTTTTCCCAAAGTTCATGAGCATCTGATGAGGACAGCGATTGGAACTCGCTATACACCACGGTCTGAATTTGAACTCAAAAGATCGTCAAATTCGCTGCTATTAATGTCTGTACGTTAAAGGTAAAATTCATACGAGAAAAGATCCTACCGAAAATTGAGCTGCTAGGCTCGGCGCTTCTCCATCGATATTTAATGGCTATCGTCTTCCATTCTCTGCCGTGGGTTCCGGATAGCGGTGAGGTTGGATTCCTTCGCTCGGACTAATTTCTGCTGCCGTGGACGAGTTCTCCAAATAGCACATAGGATTCTCCAAGGCTCTCGCAAGCCTACCTTGTAAATTCAAAGGCTCTGGTGGCTCTTCTCCGTCCTCAGATACGCTGCTACGCAGATACGTTGCTCCGTCCTCAGATACGCTCCGTCTCGGTCTCCCCTCTCGCCGGCCGCTCTCACAATATCGTTCTCGAACGTTGCGCTCTTCCAGCATTCGTCCTTCAACGCTGCTTGCGACGCTGACGCTCTGTTTTGCCTATTATTGGCTTGTTTATCCAGTCGAGAGCCATGTTTTTGGCCTTGCAAAAACTCTAATCGATTCGGAGACACTTATCTCTCCCGTCGTGGTTGCGTCCATCTTTCCTTCCTTGTTACTCTCTCTCTTGTCCCACGTGATTTCTTCTGGATGACATCGCTCTTCTCTGACGCTTCTTCTACGTCAATCCCGTCTTCTCCTCCTCCAGACGATCTCCGCCGACGCAATCCACGTGACAGTCTGCTAACTTTTGCCGATTAAAAAATCCATCTGCGTTAGCAAAGGAAATAGATTGAAAATCATTTCTTACCTCATTTTCTTCCATAGAGTTCCCCGCCTTCAGAGTCCCGGAACATTTTTCAAAGGCTTCTTTAAGTTCACTTGTTAATAACATCTATACGAGAGTTTTGAATTTCTATGGTGATACCATTGAACTTCTCCTCAAAACTTATACTTAAGGATTTGACCTTTGCCTCCAGTGCACTATACTTAGTGTTTATTTCATCCCGGAAAGATTCTAGCATTTCATGAAATACTAGCATCCAAACATACACCACCGACAATGAAATGAGAGCAAAGAGCTGAACCTAATGAGAAATGTGTCTGAACCTGAGTGTCTGAATCGTGCCCTTAGTCAAAAAGAGAACTCGGAATTTATAAAAAAAAATGCAAACCAATATAGCTTTTACAAAATTAAACAACTTAAGAACCAATTACAAACATCAATACGAAGCAGAAGCAACCACTCAAACCACTAAATCATGACACGACTAGCCTGCTAGTTATAAGCTCCCCGAAAGTTATCACTCTGCTTAAAAGAGAGCTATTTACTTTAGAGTAAACATCCAAGGGCAACCAATCCCCTACTTCCTTCGGGCCTTCATCACCGTTTAGTAACTGATTCGTTGCTTTTTTCCTCACAATTTCCATGGATTCCAAAAATGTAACAGCCTAGTTTCTTTGCAGAAGTGAAAAACTTTCAATGAATCGGAATCGTGTTTTTCTTTCAAAATGTGGCCTGCAAAGGCCGAGACACCTATTTTTGCAAAAGGTCGACACAGTTGTTTACGTCGTAAGCCTGCTGTACGCCGTCGTAGAGCATTTTACGGATCAGCTAAATCTGAACTTGGATTAACTAATTATGAAAAAAACTTGAAGACGGATAGAGGCTACGACCCACGTACGATGTAAAGTGAAAGGCGATGTTGTTGATCCGACGATGAAGCAATGCTTACAACATTAGCTAAAGTGATAGAATAAAATAGGACTAATTACACACTTGAATAATGGGAGAGCAACAAGCACATACAAAATATTTCAAACAGCTATCTTAAATACAAGGTCCTCACTAAGCAATTGACCTTGGCTTGTAAATAATTACTTTATTTATTTATTTATTTATTTATTTATTTATTTATTTATTGCTTCTCTTAGTAAAAATTAACAAAACCGTGCTAATCTGAGGCCGATATGTTTTTAGACCGACGAGTTAGGTCCCCGATGTCACGTATAAAAAGCAGAGTAATATTAAACGTGTCAGAGTGAAAAGGACGGATGAAATCGAATTCTACACTACCCTATCAAAAGTGGCACACCATCACTTTAATAGAAACACTCAAAAAATATACGTATTTTAGTATCTTGTTGGTCCACCTTTTGTCGCTATTACAGCTTCTCGTCTCTTTGGCATACTGTCCACATGTTTTTGATACGTTTTGACAGGTAATTTTCGTCATCGTGCCATAAGTGTCTTGGACAGTTTGTTCACGGATTTCCGGCGTTTCGCACAAGCACGCAATCGACGTTCCAACACGTCCCACAGATATTCGATGGGGTTCAGATCGGGGCTCTGTGCAATCCAGTCAATATCTCGAACCCCCTTTTACTCAAACCTTGTGCCTACAACCCTTGCTTTATGGCAAGGTGCATTATCGTGCTGAAACAGAAAAGGGCCATTGCAAAAGTGCTGCCAGAGAGATGGGAATGCTGCGTTGTCCAGAATGTTTTGGTAACGCTCAGCGTTTAGATCTCCGTCCAGAGAAACGATGCACCCAGCCCATACCATGAAAAGCTCCCTAACACAATCACCGACCCTCAACGTGGGCACAACACAGCTTGGCAGATAACGTTCGTCATGCCCAAACCCGTCCATCCGACTGCCAGATGATATAGCGGGACTCATCACTCCATTCAACCATTCGCCATTAATCCAGAGTCCGATGTCGTCGCTCTTTGCACCATTGCAGTCTCCTCGCTACGTTGCTGGTGCTGATGTGAGGTTTGATGAAAGCTCTTTTCTTTGAGACATTATTACAGCATTCACGCAAGCATCATCTCCTAATAGCATGCTCTGTAATGTAGTGGTGGGAAGAATGCTAACAGTGAGATTGCAAAGGAATGCCCCATTGTCATGCAAATCAGGGTTATCCCATGACTTTTGATAGGGTAGTGTATGTTCCAAAGGAATTCTTTTAATCTTGCAAACGGGATTATTTAACATATAAATTTTAAGGTTCACTGAAACAAATTCATAGCTAATATAATTGGATTATAAGGTTAAATTCTTCAAAGTAGAATAATTCATCCTCGGGGCTCAGTCTTGTTCCTCTACGGAAGAAGTAAAAGACACTGAAGGTATGACGTGGGTTTACTTTGGCTGGGTCGAAGCTGAATTGGATAACGATACAGGTAAGTAAAATGGCTGACTGCTTTGGGTAAGTCGACATAAGAACGGGGCGACCCTTTTGGGTAAGTCGACCCCCGGCCATGAGCTGAGAGGAAATATAGAAAATAGGCACACATTAGCATTCAACGGCAAATATCTATCGGTACATGTATCCAGTCATAAACATTAAATTCTTAATCAACTATCTGTACTCTTAATACTATACCCCTCGCTTGCGCGCAGCAAACCCATAGGACGCCCGTTAGGGAAATTGGCGATTGCTTTGGGAAGATACGAGGGCGATTCAAAAAGTAACCTTAAAAACTGTTTATTTCACAGAAAACACATGTCAACAAGGAACAAATGGCGTCACTTATTGACATAGTCTCCCCGACGGTCAATACATGTGCGCCATCGAATTGGTAGTGCTTCAATACTTACAGAAAAAAAGTTCTTAGGACGTGTGCGGAGACATTCACGCACCGCCTCCTGAACTTGGTCACCAGACCGGAATTTGCGGCCGCCAAGGTGTTCCTTTAAAAGCTCCGAAGATGTGGTAGTCTTGAGGGGGCGAGATAGGGGAATAAGAAGGATGGACCAGGCATTCAAATTGCAGGTCTTTTATGGTGGTAGCTGTGGCACGGGAGTTAGGGGCCTAGCGTTGTTGTGTTGAAACAGGAAACCCTTTGTGAGAAGTCTACGACGCTTGGTGCGGATCGAAGGTTTCAGTTTGGACATTAGAAGGTCCGAATACGAGTCACTGTTGATAGTGGTGCCTTTGGGCATGCAATGCCAGAATAGAGTCAGCATCACCTTCCCTGCGCTGGGCATGGTGCGAAACTTCTTCGGTTAGGGAGAATTGCTTTAGCGCCACTCTTTGCTTGCTCGTTTGGTTTCCGCTTGGAAATGGTGAACGCAGGATTCATCACCGGTGACGATCCGCTGCAAAAATGTCTCTCCATTGTCTTCAAAGCGACGCAAGAGTTCCATACACGCATCCATCCGGCGTTCCTTCATCTCGTGCGTTAATTGCTTAGGGACAAACCTTGCAAACACTTTGGTGAACCTGAGCTCGTGATGGATTATCGTATGCACAGAATGCTTATTTGCAGAATATCACACACTTCCTTCACTGTAGTGCGTCGGTCACGACGAATTTCAGCATCCACAGCGTCAATGTTTTCCTGGGTGACTGCACTTCGTGGCCTGCCAGGCCGATTATCATCGGCCATGCTTGTCACGCCGTTCTAGAACTTTCTGCTCCATTGGGACACTTGCTGCAACGGCAGTGTACCCCTTAACATATTGAACTTCCATCCAAGGATGAATTTCGGTGGGTGTGATACCCACCTTCACTCAACAATAAACGTACGACAGAGTGCTGCTCCTCACGGGTGCATGCCAACAGTGGAGCTCATTCTCGTCATCGACATCAGTGGCGCTACGTGTCCTGTACGTCATATTGCAGGGTGAGGTTTGCTCGTCAACTACTGTGATTGTTGAAACACTACATTAAGCCACGAAACTCATAACACAATTTTATGATTACTTTTTCAAACGCTCTCGTATAATTCGGCTGGATTCTCTCTGACCAACTGGAGGAATAAACGGTCGTCAGGAGCCGAGAACTCAATCAATTTGGAGGTATGCAGATGTCCTTCGGGTGCAATCTGCTTAGCTGCGGACTCTTGACATCTTAACGTGGAAACGGCTGGCACTGATGGTGCAGTCGGCCGGATTCTACTATCATGCTTGTCCGAAAGTGATTCTTGAGTGAAAGTTCGTGCGAAATACGAGGACGGGTCAAATGAATGTGAGCCATCCCATCCCGCGCAAAAATGGTTCGGTCCATCATCTGCGACGCATGTACATAGCACGCAGGCATCTCTCATTTTCGAAAGTGACACGTAGGTGTGAGGATAAAGTTGTTTAATGCTCTCATACATTGGGTCGTACAGTGTTGCGTAACATAATGGACGCTCCAAAAGATGAACATTGGAGCAAACGGTTCAAAGAAGGTCGTGGAAGTTGCAAAGATGATCCAAGACCGGCCAAAGCCACCGTGCAATCACCCCCAACACAATTGCACAGGTTGATGAGCTGATTAGACTAGAACGGAGGATAAGCATCGATGAACTGGCAGAGCGTGTGAACATGAGTCACGGTTCGGTTCACACCATAATTCATGACCATCTCTGTTATCGGCTAGTGTGGTAAGGAAAAACTGTAAAGGTTCAAGTGGGAAACGCTGCAACATCCACCATACAGTTCCGACCTCTCGCCTTCCGATCTCCACATTTTCGGACAATTAAAAAAGCAGCTCAAGGGAACCGGATTCGTGTCGGACGATGGTGTGAAGGAGTCATTTACAGACATTTTGAAGCAGCAACCCAAGGAGTTTTATGAGAAGGGAATCATGCGACAGGTTAGTCAGTGGAATAAATGTCTAAGTGCTCATGGAGACTACTTTTAAATAAAGTACTCCGTTGGCTCACTTTCATTTGACTCGCCCTCGTATATTTTGGGCGATCACTTAGATGTAATACTTAACGTACAATTCTTTATACTTTCGTAATAGATCCGATGCGCCTTATTTCACTTGACAAATAATCTGAAACTTCACGGGAATAAAGAGCATGTTACAATTCATATATTTCATTTCCCGAAAGCAAATCGGAGGCCAGTAGCGAATGAGGCCTGCTACGGAAGGCTTGGGTTGGAGCAGTGACACTATAGTATTATTCTCTAACTCCTCTGTCCTATTATCCCTAAAGCCTGGACGGTGGCGACTTCCAAATGAAGAATCCTGGATTTTAGAACTGGCCAGAATGGGTATGTCAATGCTCGTGGGGGCCTTAGCTTGCAGCGAAATCTTGGAAAGGAATTTAAAAGTTTGTTTGAATTGTTAATTCTAATTGGCATCACACTTGCGGAATTTCCAAAGATTTCTTTGCTTCTATCGTCAAAGCAAGATAGTGGCTGCGTTCGCTCGATCAGGTCGAATGTCAAATGTTGCTCATCAACTGCATTCTCCTTGATTGGCGGGAATTCGCTTTGGCGTGACAAACCTCTGCCTTGCTAGCTGGATGCGCCTCTTTTTAAACATCCTTGTTGGATTTTGAGGCGCACCTGCGCACTCAGTTTGCCAATCCCCAGTCGTGCTTTCTTTCTCCTCTTCGGATGATCCACTCATCATTGGGGAGTTGGCTTGGCGGGAAGACGGCCTTGTCACCTGTCAGGTAGACGGCCTTCGGCCCTGCTGACATGACGCCCGGCCATCCGTTTTAATGCCCATGTCCAAATCTTAATGCTGATGATTTGACACCCGATAGGACGTAATGTATCAAAATACTAAAAAATGGATTAGTAAATATTAACAAATAATTAACTTACAATTACAAATTTAATTAACTAGAATTAAAACAACATAAAACAAACAAATAGCCATAAGCAGAACTGGATGAATTAAACAAAATTCACAGTAGGTCTTCAAAAAGAATGACAGAGATCAGGTTAACCTCTGAAAGAATACTGTAAAACAACAGAGATTGTGTTAAATTGCATTAAAAATCTACAGTAAGGCAAGTTAAATGATGAATACTAAAATCTACAATAAGAGGTTACGTTGGATACATCAGATGGGTAGGACTAATACATTAAGCCAACGTATGAAATGCAAAGACGAGAGTAGTTGCTAGTAAACAAATGTCGGTATCTTTGCGGTTTAAGTAATGCTTATCTACTTGTATAATGATATTAAAGAGACGGGATAAGATTAGCTGATGATTTATGACCTTATAAACGAAGGAACATACATATATAAAAGAAATCTGACGGACTGTTGGGATTTGAAATACGTGTAAAGCAAAAAAGTGAGAAACAGATTGGGACATTCGTAACTTTGTAAGAGTTAGCAGGAACCATTTTTGTAATTTTAACAACCTATCATATTATACGAGATAGGAGAATCCCATAAAATAATACAGTAACATAGAGAAGAATGTAACAGGGTGTAATAGAGAAGTAACAATAAATGATTAGGAAGAAAATAAAATCGAGAAATAATACCTTGGTTTCTACGAAGGTTTCTTAAAAGGTTTTCTATGCGCAATTCACAAGTGAGGTCAAGTTATATATATCAGCCAAGGTATTTGAAAGAATTAGTAATTTATAGTACTTGATAACCGTAATAGATTGGGGGGATTGATTGGAATGTTACGGTTATTCCGCTGATATAAGAACAAGTTTCGTTTTGGCAATTTAAAGAGAAAGAATTCGCTTCGTTCCGGCACTTGAATTCAAAAAGAACACTGTTCATATTATCTAATAATTGGGAAATACTAAACCAAATGACCGGGTACCGAAAACAATAAAGATTATCTGCGTAGATGATGGGATTAGACCTGTGCAACGTACCAGGTAAGTGGTTGATAAATAAGTTAAAGAGAAATAGTGAAAGAATCGATCCTTGTGGTACGCCAAGGTTATGTAACAAAACAGCGGAAGACATTCCCTTAAGTTCTAAATAATTGTGTCGGTCGCTTAAGAGCTCCGAAAGCCAATTAAGTGGAGGGCCATGTAAATTATAAAAATTATAAAGCTTATAAAATAATAATCCATTAAGGAATGACATAAAGTATCCAAAAGGCTAAATTATTAATCTTCACAAACAATTTGAAACATATTTTCATAATTTTTGATTTGCTTTTCCAGTGATTCAGATTTGGTAATTTTCGAATTTTATATTTATTCTTATATATTCATTCATGGCTCGTCGTTATTTGTTGTTTAATATGTGTCACGAACATATGGAAAAACATATGTTCAAAGGGATTAAAAAATGGAACGTGGTAGTGGTATATATAACATTTTATTAATTATGAATTAATATATACATATACAAGTTATTTGCGGCAGCAATGGCAGGCAGAAGGATAAATTCATTTACAGAAAAATCAAGAGAAAAATAATTAAGGAGTAAAATAAACGAACCTTGTGCATAAAAATAAAAAAAGGCATGGCGCGTCTAAATAGCTCAGTGGGACATAAGATACAATATTTTGTCCATCACTCCCACTGAAGAAAAGAATAATGATCCATAGAATGAGACATCTTGCTGTATTGCGTTAATCGGAAGGACCTGTCATAGTTTGTATCAAGCAAGAGAATGGTTGTGTAAGACGTCCAAGAATCAACGTGAACCAGGCAAAAAAAATGAGTATGCCATGGGAGAAAAA
>JAHWFO010054390.1:0-12257 GCA_023313115.1 Rhysida immarginata
TTATCGCTTGCGTTGTCTGTTATATAGGGTATAATTACAGCTTTTTGCAATCGATAAAATGTAGTTTGCAATTGGTAAAATGTAGTTTGCAATTGAAAAAATAATCTTTTCAATTGAAAAAATGTAGTTTTCAAATGAGAAAATGTAGTTTTCAAATGAAAAAATGTGGTTTTCAAAATAGAAAATGCAGTTTTCAAATTAGAAAATAGACAAAAAATTCATAAAATATAAGTCAAAGAAACCAAAGAATTTAATTATATATATTGCTATAGTACAGTAAATTACAGAATTTTATTATATAAATGTTAGTATTATAAAATTAAAGATTATTATGCAAATTACTGTAGATCTAGTGTAAAACTATATAAAAACATTGGATATTAGGCCGTATTACAAGGAGTAAATATAGTAGCTGTATACAATAAGAAACATACAGTAAAAAACACAAATTCTATTCTCTTCTATTCATTGTCATCATCATTATCATTTTGAGGAATGTCTGGAAGATCATTTAAAATTTCAGTACGCTGAATGCACGGTACTAAAAACTGCCGGCTATGAACAACCCAACCATTGCAGTCGCGGGGGGTTATTTGCGCTGCTGCAGTTGAAATGGCAGCGAGTAAGGCTGGCCGGTCAGGCGCGTGTTCGCAGCGCACAAGCAATTTTAGTTTGCTGAACGCTTCCTCTACAGGGTTTAGGAAAGGGCTATAAATTACTTGGCAGCTGTGATCATCAATTAGCTGCTTCACTTGGTTAGTTTTATGGAACGGAACATTATCCATAATTACATGGAAAAAATTTAATGTTTTAGGTGTATGTAAATTGTGGAAATCTTTTTACAGTATGTATTTTAGCCTATATTCGAGTTACACACGTTCGCTGAGCTCATCTTGCCCGTCGTCTGCTTAATTTCGTCGCCGTTTATGTAATACAAATAATTGCCACTAGAGGGTAAGGGAGAGCGAGGCTAACTAAAGCTAATCTAGAACTTTAGGGCTAACTGGGACGCTTTCTTTATTTTATTATGTAAATTATTTTGTTTCTATGACTTATATTTTATGAATTTTTTTTCTATTTATTTTCTAATTTGAAACTTGCATTTTCTATTTTGAAAACCACATTTTTTCATTTGAAAACTGCATTTTTTCATTTGAAAACCACATTTTTTCATTTGAAAAGATTATTTTTTCAATTGAAAACTACATTTTATCGATTGCAAAAAGCTGTAATTTACATATTTTTTTTTTGCAGATCTACGAACGATCCTACCTGGCCACGCAAAGACAGGAGTATCTGACCCAACAGTTGCAATTAGAGTCACGTGCCTCTGAGATAGTCTTCCACACGGTTAGCATCACGAACGCCCTAGCCACCGTCGAAGAACTCGCAAAGACAGCATTGCCTAAATTAGATGATATTCACCGTCAAGACCCCATTGGTAAATATAAATATCTTTTCAGTAGTACCAATTTGAATCATTCAAAATTTAAGTAGCAAAAAAGTAATTTGTTATGATATTGTTGTTTCCCACAATTCAAATTATCCCAAAACTAACTGATAAGAAAATTTTTTTACTCAGATAATTGAAAAGTTTGTCAATACTTAAATATGATGTAATAGGAAGGGTACCTTCATTTTCGGTAGACGCATGCTTTAAGAGAAGGCAGCGTTTTTCAATATTTTTTGACCTATTTTTTGAGAAGGCAGCGTTATCTAAAATTTTCGGCTACCTACAAGATTTTATCTTTCACTCAAGATAAAAAATAATATCCATAGGTTGAAGTTCGTCGAGTATCATGGTATCTAACTAAAAGAAGGTCATGTATAGCCTCCGATGATGGCGTAATGCCGAAACGCGTAAGGCACAATAAACTTACACTACCGTATCATTTTTAGACCCTATTTTCTTTTAGATCAAAAATAAATCGATATCACACACTTATCTTCGTCGCATTTCTCGACCCCCTGAGTCTGCAGCCTCTTAGCCCCCTTCCTTTGGAAACTCCTCCAAATATGCTCCAAATCATCTCCTTCAATTAAGCCATCGTACTAAAAAATGAATACCTGGTAATACCTTGTATAGAATGTAAAGTTATTTAAGGCGTGTGGACATCTTAATGATATTTGTCAAGGCCAACAAGAAAACAAGGCCTGGAAGCGAAAAAGGTCACTTGCAGGCTTGCTTACTGAAACGTCATACATTGTTACATCATCATAAGAAGTCATTGTTAATCGTATTTCTACCGAGCCAACGACAGACAGGCCAGGACACTCAAAAGTCACGAGCAACAATTCATCCGATGATCAGGTGACTTTTGAGTGCCCTAGCTTGTCTCTTGTTGGCCTCGATTTCTACAAATAATAAGCGCTAAATTGTGACTTCGTAGAATTTGGGACTTATTATTGATAGAAATACGAACACCACCGGTCGAATTATGATGCTGTAACAATGTATGACGTTTCAGTTGGAAGGCTTTCTTTATAGGAGGCGTTGTCCTCACGCGGAAAAAGTCGCTTGACGATAGCAGTGCGAGAAACAATGTATTTTAATTCCATTTTGGGTTTTAACAATCGGTATATATTTCTTTGAAGAAAACAATGAAGGTTGAATTGCTGGTCGGGCTGCTATGGCCAGTGAGTGCTAAGATCAAGTTTCTGCATGTAATTCCACTTTATGCATTATAGATAATGATAAAAGCTTCCTCTTCTTTTCCTCGCTGTTACCCGTGGGGGCATCTGCAATTTTATTTGATATCTGCACACCAACTCAAAATAAAGAATGAAATTGGTAAAGACTTTTCAACTAGTTTTGCCATTTATTCCCGGCTTTATCAAGGGTACACAGGAGGCTTTTTTCTAGTCGTTATATACAGAAATATGGTACAATGGAACAATTTGATTGGATAAAATACAGCGAATGGTTGGATAAAAGCAATGAGTGTTATCTTCTGGACGCAATGATAAAGCACGATGACTGGCTAAATATAGAATCATAATAAACAGCGTTTGTGTACGTTGATTGGATAAGAATACAGCGAATGAGGTAGCAAGATATAAGGAAGTGTAGAGATTACTTAATAGTAAGAGTAAAATTTATACTTAATATCGTCATCTTTGATTTTTATTTCAAGACTTAGCCTATTTGACATTCTCATGACCAACTTAGCACATCGTTCATGACCGATATGTTTGCTTGCCGAAAACAACTCCAAAGTTTGTGTTGTCTTTGCTGAAGTCAGCCTTCACGAACTTCCATAAATTTTCAATTGGATTAATATTGTCACGATCCGTTTTTAAGCATCACAAGGCAAGGTATGTCTATCTGGCAAAAACGGCCGTGACATCAAATATGGATGCTCGGGCGTCTCGAGAGAGAGCGAAGCCAGCCGCTGCGATCAACCCGAGGCGAGCGAATGGAAACGCCCGTGCGCGGAAGCGCGTAAGTGGGGCGGAAGTCTCAAGAGATTCGACGATTCCGTTTCCTGTAAATTCATCAGAATCTAAGGGCGCGTTCGACATCGCGCACTGAACGCCTTTGTGCTCCACTAAACGCACTAACGTATTCGTCATGGAACCCGAGCGTGTTCGTCATCGCGAGTGCGCGCACTAACGGGCGTTTCGTGCGCGCACCAAATGACCCTAGGTTAGGAGTAGGGCCGTGTCATCACCTTCTAAACTACAGGCCTCACAACAGACGGTGAAAACGTCATCAGTATTAGGTCCAAACAATAGCGCTCTAACAAAAGATAATTTTATGAATACAGGAATCGTTATTTTCACTTAATATTATTATTTAAAAATATATTAGTTCCAATTTTAATTATATTTTGCAAAATATTTTTAGAACTATGTTGTTTTTGAGTGCATGAAAATACAGGAAGGAAGAAATCATTTTTTTTATTACCTCCTTTGCTAAGAGCGCTGTTGTTTGGGCCTGATGTTGATGACGTTTTCAACGTCTGTTGTGAGGCCTGAAGTTTAGAAGGTGATGGCCGTGTAGTGCGTTGCAAGATGGCGCTACCCTAGAGCTTGAAATGTAGCGATAGATAGTTCGGGGTTTTAGTTACAGTACATGTACCGTTAAAGAGCCAACAGGTATAATAAAATAATTGAAATCTGTATATCGTTTAAACTGACATTGAAATCTACTGTGTAATGATCGATTTCGGCGTGTTATATGAATGCACTTGTTATGATGGGTTTTATTTTGAGCAGTAGGCTTACTATTCATGATAGCACGGGTGAGGTGAACATCCCACTTTCGTGCTCTTTCCCGTTTTTCATGACACACACAAAATGCACTACATATTTTTCACCGCTCGTTCTGAGGGAGATCGCTAGGTGCATTTAGTGTGCACATGTCGAACGCGCCCTAAGAATGCAATCCATCAAGATGGAACTAGAAATGAGATTGCAAAAACTGTTAACGTTAACGAAACTACGTCTTCGGAGCGAGGAAGGAGGTTTCTGAATGCGAACATCTCAGTTCCCGCCTACCGTTGTCTTTATCTACACTATGAACACTCTGTGTACTTTAATTTATTCCACGAGGGATATTTTCCACGGTGCTGTGTATAGAAGAGGATTTCTATGGCTATTGCGCCATCCTTTGGAATTTTCCCGTTTGGATTACGTGGACTCATAACGAATGATCTCGGCTGCATCGAGGGACCGATTCAGCAACTATACTCGTTCAACTGACGGCTCCGTCCGGAAGTCTTTAGAGGGGTAAGCCAGTACTTTTTGCGAACTGAACTTTGTGGTGCTTTCGCGTATCCTTTGCTCGATAGCACGTATCGGCATTTCAGATCGGCTCTCTATTTAATTTGCCAATCCTTTCTAAATTAACCACCGATAGCTGAATGCCACTCCAATACGCACATTAGTTATGTAAACGACTTTTTTAATTAAGCTGCAGTAAGCTTTTGAGTAAACTACTGTTACGAGTCTTTTCTACGAGTGAATGTCATTGCGCTTCCAAGTTAAGACTATGGTATGTTTCTAAAGTAACTATTGGTCATTAAGTTTTCTCTGAGCGAACGCCAGTGTGCTTCAAGGATAAAACTGTGGCTAAAGAATGTGCGTAATAATTTTCGTGCGACAAGTTGCTTCGTAAGGCTTTCTGCGTAATTAGTGCTCTTCGTATTTACGATACCTTTAAACTTGCCCACGTTTCTGTGTTGTCTAACTACGTGAATCCCAAGGATTCTCTTTTGCTAACTGAGTGCAAACTCTTATTCATTGGTAGAGTATTAAACTATTGTACCTCGCCTACGGCTTAGTACGTCATTTATTCCTTTTGCCCGCTCTCCCGTCACAAGTTCGGTGAGCGAGGAATTTCACGCAGTCGTTATTGAGTGTGAGCCGACTGCGTCTACAGGTACTGTTGTGTCCTGCTATACAGCGGGTTAACGTTTCACTGCATATTAGACTAAATAGTTGTGAACTCTCTCATGTTCAAGTATTCTCAGTGAATCGTTCTATCGACCCCCGTCTTGTCTTTCGTATCTTAAGTTTCATATTGCTGTACTTCAAGTTGAAGAAAAGTTGTTTATTTATTCGAGTGAATAAATCTTATTATTTTATATGTAATTTACGTATCCTTACTTCTGTATTACACTTAACCTTCCACTGACACGTGACATGTATCTTGTGAATCATTTGGCCGTAGTAACACTTGGCCATAAAATTTTCGTTGAACCAAGTCTTTCACAGAGAAATCTCCAGATGATGGGATTTTTAAATTGTCAAGTATCTCTTTTAAATTTCACCATTTAGAACGCATAACTTTCCTATTCCGTCTGAGGACGTGCGTCCCATTACTGAAACAGCAAATTTCACTAATCTCTTGAGGCAGTTCTGTTGTAAGCTTCTTGCGTTTGTCACCGGAAGACAAGGAAAACATGGATTCGTCAATAAATAGGGTTTACTTCAGTCATCTTGCCCCCACGACACTCATTCCTTGGGCCACTTTACACGGGCTTATCTTTGCTTCAAATTCATTAGGGGTTTAATTTTGGGACTGACACTCAAATTGATGTTAGTCGTCTGATTTTGTTCTGTTTGACACGGTTGCTCCACTCATAATGAATATAACTAATACTTTTGAAACGGTGTTTCTTTAAAATGTTCTTCAGTTGCCTGTCCTGCCTCTCACTAGTGTTGCGTTTTCGTTGCATTCTGTTCCGATTTCCTGTAAAAATTGGATTTTCTTTTTACTGCGTTAACACATTTGTTACCGTAGACTGGGAGCACTATGATTTTCACAGCTTCTGCCCGAGTTTTCCAGTTCCATAAAGATCACATATTGTTCACTTGATGACATGATATGCGTCCGATTTCCTACTCGTTTTGGGCTACGAAAATTTGTAATGCCTTTTATATTAAACCTTAAAAAGATTTGTACATCGCTTGTAACATTTCTGCTCACCTAATTGGACAGTTCTATAAATTATTCTAAATTTTTTTCACTATCTAGGAATTAATCTAATGTTTTGTCATTTTCAATTTGCTTATTGTTAATTTTAATTTTTGAATAAATTAATGTTCCTTTTAAGATCGACTAAAAAATTAAATGACATCATCCAGGAAAAAACATCTAACGTATAGTTACGCCATTTACCACGCAGAATGTGCTACAGGCCGCCCTTGTCCTGTTTGACGGCCAAAGGAAACACGCTCCCTCAAATATCTGTCGACAGATACAAATGTTCGGTTATTTGGCAAACGTCTATTCGGAAAGCGTTCTTGGTAGAGTCTTCTTGCTTCCACAGCATTTCCGTCCGCAAGACCATACATTAGGTGCATGTCAGTGTATTCTGCACTGGAATACGTGTACATGACTTTTTTTTACGTAAATCGTAATGCGTATGTCAAAGCACGCAAACGTTCTGAAATTGATATTCCTAGTGGATGTACAGTAGTGAAACTACAGTAATGGAAACAACCGTACACAACTAATGGAACAACCCTAAAGTAGGTTTAAATGGAACAAACCACTCAACCTAGTGTTGGGCCGAAACGCTGGAACTGCTAAAATATCGTCCGCTAACTACCGTGCTTCCCTACTGTATGATATTGGATTACTCGCAAACAAATCGTTTCCAGACAAAGTGCTATAGAACATTTTCGTCTTCTTTTGACCTGAAGAATATGTCACTAAATTTATTGTATATAATTTTGAAACACCCTGTATAAGTGAAGGGGTGGTATGTTGATCATTAATTAAGTTTATTAAAGCTCATTTTTAATGTTAATATCGTAAAATAAATACAGGATGACCCAAACGTATCCTGAAAAATTTTTTCGGAACATTGTATGGTTCAAATGGAACAAAAAATGTCCTATAAACATTACATCTAGTTTCGATCGTGTGTGAGATATCGACTTTTGTCTATTTTCTTGTAGAGTTGTTAAAGCAAAAAAATAAAACACTTGAGAGTGCAGATCACTTTTATTCTGCATACTGACGGAACATCACATTGTACTACAAAACAGACCTAAAATGATACAAGGAATAAGAATAAGAAGAAAGTAACAAATCAATGCCGAGGAAGCCTCTCAAAATGGTTGCCCCCAGCTCCAATGCACTGGTTACATCTTCGGACAACTGAGCTGGTAGCTACCACAATCTGGTCGGGTGTAATTGCTCAACTACAAGCTTGAGTGGATGCAATGAGCTTATCTCTAGTGGTGGGCGGAATGCTGTAGCTCTCCTTCAGTGTTCCCCACAGAAAAAAAAATCTAATGGGATGAGGTCCGGTGACCTAGGAGGCCAAGCCCCTGGACCTCTACCGATCCATCTGTCCGGATAATTGACATTCAACCAGTCTCACACTCCTCTACCAAAGTGGGTCGGGCATCCGTCCATTTGCAATCGGAGGTTTCTTCGTACATCCAATGGCACGTCCTCCAAAAGGATGTAAAGGTGATCTTGGAGAAAATCCATAAAATACCTTTTACACATGTTACCATTACGACGATTCCTCTTCCTGTTTGCCATATGCAAAACAGGAGGGGTACATTTAAGAATAAATAGGTAAACCTACGTTTTTTCTAGGAAAAGATTCTAAATAAAAGAAAATAGACAAACGTCGATATCTCGCACACGATCGAAACTAGATGTAATGTTTATAGAACATTTTTTATTCCATTTGAACATACAATGTTCCTAAACAATTATGCTGGATAAGTTTGGGTCACCCTGAATAAATAAAATTAAAAATTCCCATTTAAAAGTTCTAGTGAGGTTTTGTATGGGAACTGAAGCTTGAAGTTTCAATTTCATTTGGGCAACCTTTTAATACATAAGTTAGACACTTACCGAATCCTTTAAATAATCTCAATTCCTTTAATGCGAAAACATAAAAACTACAACGTATCAAAAATAAAATTGAGTTTTATTTTGAGTTGCCTATTTTAACATTAAAAAACAGTAACTTACTTTATTTCTAAATGTTTTTAGAAACACATTGAAAAATCTTCTTTTATTTTATTGCTGTCGTTACTAAATCTAAATCTTTTTAATTTTCAGGAATATACAGTAAAGAAAATGTTCAAAATACATTCAAAGCCATGTTATCAAGAAGAAGCAATTTATTGCAGGTATTATTTCGGAACATGCTTAGTTTAATAATTTATCATAACTTTGTTTCAAAACGAAGCAGCAACACAGTTTATAACACTTTTTATCTTTAATTAAAAAAGCGAAATTTTAATGTTTGATTGCCAGTTTCATTCTTCAAGTTACAGACATTTAATAATCGTATACAGGGTCTTTATAATTAAAGTTACATTTTGACATGACCATAAAAAAAACTACTGGACCAAAAGCTATAATACTTGGTAATATTATACAAGAGGGTATGGAAGTTCATACCCACCAAAAAAAAATTAGTTCAAAAGGTCACCACCAGCAAGGAATGGCGCTCTATGCAATATTCATATACGAAATTAGACACAAAGACACAGGTTAACAAGTCTTTAATCGTTACTAAAAATAATTTTAGTCATATAACTAATTTTTGGTCATTTTATCGTTGTTGTATGTAATTGTTTTTAATTTGATCATCAATGCTGGCAAAGTTGTTGAATGTGGCGACTTTGTGGCGAGGATTGTTTATGATTAGCCAGCGTGATGTATTGTAAACGCTTTCCCGAGATACAGACTTAGCCGACTGGGCAGACTTCCAAGGGTTTTTTAGTTTTATAATTATCATATAAAAGCACGTTTCGTTTTTTTTAAATAAAGACTAAAAAGAATAAAATAAAAAATCTAGATATTTAAGTTCCAAGGGTAATTCTTTCGAGAGTTCGTTGGAGAAAACTACCGCGTCTCTAAACTTCATTTTGGTCTTAAATGAAAGATCTTAGTCTGTAGATTTGTCAAAGTTAGATTTTGTGTCCATAATTACTATTAATTAGCAGTTATTTACAATTAAAAATTGCTTTAAGCGCATGCGTAGTGATATGATAAAAGTACATCCGCAAAAATTGGCTTCCCGCAACATTCTCCGGTTTTAAGCTGCTCTATTATTCTATTTGTTGCCCTGACGATTTCTAATTTATTTCGTTTTTAATTAAAGAGATAGAGATTAATAACAAGATGGGTTGTTTACCGTCAAAATTTGACGGAACCCATCTAGTGTAAATGCTATTAAACCAACGAGATAGAATACATAGAGTGGCTGTACAGCCGCCATATTTGAAACCAATTGAAAGTCCGTCCGCCATTTTTTCTTTAGTATAATCGGCGTGGCAGACCTATAACTAAAGCACGGTTTCCTATGGGCGTAGTAGAGGAGCCCATGACTAAAGGAGCGATTTTCAAACCTTGGGGGTTCCGCAAAATATTTTTATTGACAGAAAATCAAATTAAAACCTTTTAAGAAATATAATAATCTATTTATTTCAAATTATAATTAATTTTATTTTGTTTGTGGTAATAACAAAATCTAAAAGTTTGATAATTTAAGTCTGCTGCGGAAGTTTGACTCAAGTGCATTGTGAAAGGAACCAAGGAAAACTAAATTAAAGGATTGTGTGTGACAAATATTTTTTAAATGTACAATTAACACTTCATATTTTAACGTTTTTATTTTTTATTTTTTTAATAGAATCAGCCTTTTGACCCTTATATATAACGAGTCTTATATACATTTGCCTGATAATTTTCAAAAGACTTTGATTTACACAAGTGATTCATTCTACATATATCACTGTATCCTGCAGGTAAAAATACTGGCTAGCGAGGGGGGTGGGGGGAGACGCCGCGAAGACCAAATATGAGAAGACGGGGTGAAAAAATGATCATCATGCCCCGGGCGCAATTTACCATTGCCTGCGGTTTATTTTAGCAATTTAAATTTCCATGATAGGCTTTGCCTAATTGAGGAACCCTACATACGAAAGAAATGAAGGGTATACGAAATTCCTACATTAATTTAATTAATTTGTAATCTGAAATAAATGTTGTTTTATCGTTTCGATTACTACAGTTGTACGCTGAACAAACTGCAGGCATGTTCACGTTCTATTATAAAAGAAAAAAGAAAAAAAAATCCTTTAGAAAACTCAAATAAAACCACGACTTCTTGTCACTAGAAACCCAGGTAAAGCTATCTGATCCAACATCTAACTGACTTCGCTATACTAAAGAAAACATGGCGACCGAGTTTGCTGCTAGTCGCCGCGAAGGGCGCTGTATCCAATGGGACAGCCTCTCTATGTATTCTATCTCGTTGTATTAAACGCGGAAATGGAAATGATAAATGACCGTATTTAAACTTCAACCGTTGTTGAACTGCTTTGCACACATAATTAGCAGTAGTGTATTTTTGTTTTATACAGTAACCTATATGTATATTGTCTAATTATTAGTATTTACAAGGTTAGCAAGAAATAAGTTTCCCACTTCAGAAGTCGTAGAATGCGTTCTATTGGTCCAAATGAAATAAAATTTGAATACAGATAATTCAAAAGATGCGCTTGACATTTATTAAATAAGCAATTTTAGTTCAAATATTCACCAATAGATGGCGATCTAACACAAATGGTATTTCTTTGCATATATGGAAAATGTGAAACACCATGTGCGTTACAGCGCATGCCTATTAGAATTATTCTTGGGATAAAAAGACGGCGGATTCTGCAAAAGCATTAGTTATTGCTCTGCACATCATGCCTATATGCCTGAAAAAGTGCTGCTGGGAAAATTGTTCTACCAGAACCAGCAGAACGCCTTTGCAGCTATAAAGGAAATCCGTCGTATGAAGCAGATGCGAAGAGGTGTGGAACATTCTGTGGAATGACGAAGCCCACTTTTGACTTTTGCCCACGAAGCCTCAATGGACAAGTTAACACCCGGAATTGTCGAATTTTGGCAGCAGACAGCCGCCACGCTATCCAGGAACAACCCTTGCATCCTGAGAAATCGCTATAGTGTGGGTTTACGGCTACCTTTATCATTGGACCGTATTTTTTCGGAGATAACTGCAAATGGATTCAAAACCTGTACCGTCACAGGACAACGGTACTGTCATATGCTGAGGGATGTTGTAATCCCACAACTGTAACAGCGTGGATGCCTTCAGGACATTATTTTCATGCAGGATGGCGCACCTCCTCACAATGATCGCCGTGTAAAGCAATTGCTAGGACAGCATTTCACAGCCGTCATTACCTTCTCGTTCTCCAGATATCACCCCCTGCGACTTTTGGTTTTGGGGTTTTCTGAAGGACAAGATCTATCGTGAAAGGCCAGCATTCGGCGCCATGTTCTTTATATCCAGCAGATTCACTCCGGTCAACTGTGGAAAATATGGTTCTGCAGTTAGAACACATTCTTGAACATGAAGGAGGACATATTCAGCAGTTGTAATGCTACTTTATTATGTTACTAGAAGAGGTACCCGGCGTTGCCCGGGATAATTACACTTGCACAATCTTTTCCTTTCATTGTTAGTCATGAGATATTGATTGTTTGTTCATGCAGAGCGTTTGTGAATTGCGTGTTGATACCATTGTTGATACCTATTGTTGTACCAACTTTGCCTTGCATTGTTGGTCATGAGATATTTCTCATTAATATGCCTTGCCATAACCATGAATATCGATTTTTTATCGATATTTATTATTTTTCCGAAATCTGAGGTAGACAGTGACCTTCCTCATGCTTTGAAGGTCATGTATGCGAAATTTTATCAAGATCGGAATAAAACTGTAGATTTGTATAAAAAACGTACACACAGACCCAC
>JAHWFO010054397.1:0-12277 GCA_023313115.1 Rhysida immarginata
TAAATTCACTTACCTTGGTCGCATGATCGTTTGCGATTGTGCAGATAACGGAAATTTACCTAAAAGTGTTTTGGTCTTGGAGGCATTACTTTTCGGCCCACCCTCGTATATATCAGGCCGTTGCATATCAAATGTCGGATTTCGAGGTGGGTTCCAAAACGAATATTAGAACCAGAGTCCAGTTTGATTCACGTGCATATCTCAGATCTTTGCATGAGCTCCCCTTCCCTCTCTTCTTGTGACCTCGTTTGGATTATTTGGGGTTCTACTTTGTACACTGACTGCTCAATTGAAAGTGGATACTTTTGATTTTAGATGTTTTGTCGAATATCTAGAAAAATACTTGATGAATTATCCTGAAACTTGAGGGGTATAAAGAGCATGGTTACGCCTCATATGCTTCAGTGAAGGTTTTGTCTCCGCAGGCAAATAGGGGACCAGCAACAAATTGAAAAAAAAATAAATAATGTTTGGGATCACCTTTGAAATGCATTGTAGCTGAGGCTTATTTTACTGCACCCCGAATGTGAAATCGGATAAGTCGCGGTCACTGGCAGGGTCCCGCAGCTCTTTTATGTGGAGTCACAGTATTACAGAGGTTGAGTCAAAAGTAGTGGCCGACTCAGAGGGGGGGAGGGGGTTAGAGTTTGACGAATTCTGGGCGAAGACCATTTACCACAAGGGTATAGCGCAGTTTGTTAAGAAGAGAAAAGATTTGTTGTGCGGGGATTTTCTTTCAGCACTTCAGACCGGATTTCTCGCTTCTCTGCTCGTCCACGTTCATTAGATGGTCGCAATTTGTTCCTTTGATTATGCGACCACGATACCATTTCGTTTGCATAATTCCACAATGCACGAAAGACGGAAGTTAGCGTCGTCGGAAAGGCCAAACGTATACCCTTCCCAAAAAGCTGCGATATTGGAAGCCACGTTTCAGCACGAAATGTCCCAAATAACAGCAACAAGTGTATACAAAGGTAATCCCCATGAATAGTGGACGAGTCATGCAAATCGCATTCCGTCAAGGTCATACGCGGCGTTTAAAGTCGTCTCATTTTATCTGAATGAACCCTCCGTACAAAAGTATGTGGTGTAAGTGAATAGTCCACACAAGATTGATGAGCTGAAAGAGATGAGATGTAACATGTTTTTTACATGCCTGAGCTTCAGGATAACTCGTCAAGTATTTTTCTAGATATTCGACAGAACGTCTAAAATTGAAAGTTCCGCTTTCAATTGAGCAGTGACGTGTATATAATTTAACCAGCGTTTCAAGTAAAGAGACATTTGATTCCATTGGATTTATAGGTTACCACTGTTATTAGTCCTGAAAAACCAAAAAGTCCGTTAGCAGAAACAAAGGATCTTGATCCAACGGCCAACGTTTCTCCATTGCCAGTAGAATCGTCTACCGACGTACAGCCATTGCCAAATAAGATAGTGGATACCGATTCAAAAGCTGATCACGTAAAAGCATTAGAAAGCGAAGTCCTAGATTCAAAATCCGACTGCGTGAAAGATGGGAAGGTATTAGACAATCAAGTAATGGATGTCGATTCAAAGTCCGTTTCCTTGCAGGAAACACAAAAATCGACTGAAATGACGGATGCCGAGTCAAAAACGGCAAGCGATTCAAAATCAGACTGCAAGGAGGTAAAAAATTCAACCGAAACGATGGATGTTGATGATTCTAAAACGGAAGGTGACGACATGAAATTGGTTTTGGAATTAAGCGAGGACACCACCCTGTTTAAAGCAGCATCACATGGGAATAGCGATACGTCAAGCAAAAAAGTAGGACAAGAAGTATCTGATTTAAGTTTTCAGCAGCTCAAAGTTAATGAAGGCGAATCAAAGACAGTCGCTTCAGTAGGCGTCGAGCCTAAATCTCCGATTTCGCATTGCAGTGGTAGTAACGTACAAGGTAGTGTAAGTGGTAGTGATTCGTCGCCTGTTGCTGCTCACCGAACCAAAACGCCTCGTCGTGTTAATTTCATTACGCTTTCATCTCCGAAGAACAAGCCTAAGGCGTGTACAAAGTTAAAATAGTGAGGAAAAGAAAGAAGGACAATGGTTGTATGTATGATTGATATTTGTAATTTTTTTTTTTTTAATTTTTTCTTTTGCTTAATAAAATTCGACCATCTTCAAACTTACCAATTATTCATTATACTAACGGAGATGCTCGTCTTCGCCGAGTTTTCAATGTAAACGAAGACGGGGTATCAGTCGCTATCTACTCTAGGTACAATACTCATTTCCAAAAAAGTTGGGACCGTGCAAAATATATAGAAAAAAACAAAAAGGGATGATGTAACAAAACTTTCTCGCGAATACAAAATAGCAGATACGTTTACGAAATGACATAAATATACTTTGTGCACCAAAACATTTTGTATCGTGGCCGGGACGTTCATTTTGAATGGGGGTGTTGCAACACGTTCCAAAATAGTAGGGACATACGTTGTAGAACGCGCCGTTAGTAGTGGAACCTTCCGAATTGTTCGGGAATAATCCAGAATGATGACGTCGTACTACATTCCGTATAAATAACAGTTGCCATCCGTCGTTCAGGTAACTTATTCGGAACGATGGGTCGAGGCAAGCCAGTTAGCGAAGATCTTCGTGTTCGAATCGTTCGAGAATTAACAAACAACGTTTCTCAGCGTGCATTAGCCAGAAGATTTAACCTGTCATCATCTACAGTACATAATATTATCGAGCGCTACCGAGATAGTGGTGAGATCACAGTTCGGAAAGGCCGAGGTAGAAAACCTATTCCGAATGCTCGAGCTCTTCGGATTCTCCGACGTCACTGCGTCACGCATAGGAATGCTGCGATTACGGATATAGCCACGTGGGCCCGTGATTTCTTCGGAAAGCCATTATCGTTGAATACTGTATGCTGGTGCATCCACAAATGCAAACTTAAGTTATACTGTGCACGACGGAAGCCATACGTCAACAAACGACAGCAACGTCGCCGTCTGATATGGGCTCGAGGCCATCGAAATTGGTCCCAAGCACGCTGGAAGAACATATTGTGGTCCGATGAATCAACCTTTACGATTGTTTACGGAAATAATGGACGCCGTACACTCCGGACCAAAGACGAAAAAGATATTCCCGCGTGCTAGAGGCGTTCGGTACAGAAACCACCGTCTGTCACGTTCTGGGGCTGTATTAGTGGCCATGGAATGGGAGACTTGCACATCTGCAATGGCACCGTCAATGCTGAAGCGTATATACAGATCCTGGAACAAGCTATGGTGCCATCTAAGAGGCGCCTGTTTGGACGACGTCAGTGTATATTTCGACAAGACAACGCCAGACCGCATGCAGCGCGCATAACTTCTGCATGGCTACGTCGGCAGCGCATTCGTATGTTGGATCGGCCCCCTTGGAGCCCGGATCTGTCGCCTATAGAAAACGTTTGGCGTATTATTAAACGAAAACTACGACAGCGACGACCCCGGACAGTTGAACAGCTGCAAACCTATATCCAACAGGAATGGGACAGAATTCCGGTTACGGTGTTAGAAAGATTGGTGTCATCGATGCCCAGAAGATTACAGTGTGTCATCAAGAGGAGAGGTGAAGCCACACCGTGGTAAACGCCGTGCTGTCCCAACTTTTTTGGCAGTGCGTTGCACGTGCCAAACAGGAAAACCACCTGTATTTTTCTGTAAGCATATAAGATATGTGATCCCATGCCTCATTTATCGTTTATGTATTGTAATGCGTTGAAATAAACGGCAATACAATAATCCAAACAAATGTGTTGAAATTCTTCTTATATGTTGCACTGTCCCAACTTTTTTGGAAATGAGTATTGTATTTACCAATGTTGTTTAAGGTTTGATTCTGGGAATTGTTAATTATCATTGCATAAGCTGGGTGAACGGGAAATTGTCGACGTCTGAACTCTACAAAATGATCAGTTGCCTATAACGGTATTCTTGGTATTAAAACGAATTGCCTGCGCTATCCCCGCTGAGTACGGTAGCTTGTATTCGGAATTGGCTGTTGTATTGTTTAATACCCAAAACGTTCAACCTAATGACCGTCGCCCCTACGTTTTACCGACAACTTCGGACGTTGCTGTGGTTTTTTTACCTGGCAGGGAGTCAGTGCATAGAAAGTAGAGTATGTCGGATTTTAGAAAATCATCACATATGGTATGATTCTCTGCACTGTGTGCTTATGTTTCCGTACGGAACGCAAGGGTAGCATGTTTCTGCGCAGTCAAAGAACAATGCTCATACCAAACGTGTTACATACGCAAGTTTTATGCTGCGGTTTTCAAATTCGTCACAAAGCTCGGCGAAGACGGACATATACAGGGTGTAAATTATCTCCTTCAAAAAACTACCTACGATGTAGACGAAATTCAGGCGATTAAAGTGATATAAGACACTTGGGGGTCGCAAATCCCAAGCAATGCTGTAAATTGAACTTCAAACTAGGCTGAATGGCGCAGCCTGGCTGGTTCCCCCGCTCCCCACTACCTCATCCTGAAGAGGTCATGATAAATGCTATCGGTATTAAACAAGGTTGGTACTGCTTGTGCTACTGACTCCGGCGCGAGAGCAGAGTATGTCACGTTGGAGTGGAAAGCGGATATTTCATCCAGCGCCTCTTGGAATCTTGCCCGAAGGTATGCAGTATCCAGCGAACTTGCACAATTAACTTTTCGCTCCGCGAACTGATCAATCGAGGCATCTCTGGATAATCCTCGAGTCGGCGTTCATTGTTCGTCAGATATTGGTCCAAATCTCTTAATGTGAGATACAGCACACGAAGATTGGTTGCTTCTCAGTTGAACTGATGCTGATGGTCTGCACAATATTCCACATTCGCTTAGGTTCCTGGGGACTTACAGTATGCCAGAATGATTGCAAATAGATGTCTGAGTTGTCAAATCTGGGAAGCAATTGCGTCGCGCATCGCATGCAACGATCCCATTCTTCATCGTCTTTATTAAGGCCTATTGTTGCAGAAACTTTGCCTTGCAAGAGATATACATTGTTGGTTCGCACATATTGTTGCTCGTGCATTGTCGCTTCATGATGGATGGATCAGCAAAATACGAGTCTGCAATTTTTATTTTCCGGAAAAAAACTTCGTTATATGGACTTGCCGTTATAAATTTGGCGTTATGTAAAATTCCGTTATATAGAGGGAGCACTCTATATACCGGGTGGGCAAGAAATAACGTGAGGTGTTCAGAGCTCGCTAGCGGGAATTCTATTAGGCCAAATGCAGTAGATTTTGGTGTATATACTTAGTGGAACATGCAGTTTCGATTTCTGCAAAAAAAAAAAAAAAAAAAGGTACCAAAAGTCGCCATAAGGGGCGCTTATTTCAAGAAAACAGTGAATACCTAATTGTCAAATGAACAAATACCGTACAAACCAACTTTAGTAACAACAATAAACAATGTTTTATTTTTAATTACAATATGACCACCAGTGTGCTGTTCCAATAGCTGCATGCGCTACACGGCAGCTCGCAGCATATCTGCATTAATTAGTCTGATATATAACGTTATTTGATCCTTTAAGGTTGAGAGGTCAGGAACATGTGCTTGATACACAAGGCTTTTCAAATATCCCCATAACCAAAAATCACAAGGGTTGAGATCAGGCGACCTGGGTGGCCATACCATGGGAAATGCACGACTAATTATTGTGTTGTATGAAAAACGTTCTCGCGAGATCTGCTGCACCTGACGTCCGATGTGCGGTGGTGCACCATCCTGCATAAAAATGGTAGAATCCAGACAACCCTTTTGCTGCAATCGTGGTATCACAAAATTCTCAAGCATATCGGCATACCTGGCAGAATTGACGGAACAAGTCACCGGGGGTGGATTTCTTCAAAAAAGTACGGGCCGATGATGAAAGAAGCAGTAAAGCCGCACCATAATGTTAGTTTCGGTGAATGCATAGGAGTTGGCAGACACACTTGTGGATTTGGTGCAGCCCAAATACAGCAGTTGTGGGTATTGATATCACCATTCAAATAAAAATGTGCCTCATCACTCCAGAAAATTTGGCATGGCCATGCATCATCCATACGTGCTAAAAATCTCAACGAAAAGTCAGTTCGGGTACGTTCATCTCAGGAAGCAATTGTTGAACATGTGTGAGTGAGTTTATAGGGATAAAATGTCAATATCTTATGCAATATTTTCCTCACCGTCGAATATGGGATATCTGTTTGGCGTGTTATTGCGTGTGCACTGCTGGTACCCTGCACAGTAGTCATATCCCGTTCCACAACAGCAGTTGCAACTTCTTGAACGTGTTGCTGCCTGATTCGTTTGCGTCCCCGGCCTGTTTGCACTCCTAGAGTTCCGGTAGATTCAAATCGTTCAATCATTTTCTGTAAGTTAGTTATGCTCATCGGTCCTCTTCGTAACGTTTTCAATCGCCGGAATTCACGAAGGGCAGCACTTGCATTGTTGCTCTTCTGATAAAACAACTTGACTAATAACGCCCGGTCAGGCAGAGTAAGCGTCATCGTCAGGCCATTCGTTCGTGAATGATGGGAAATCCTCAGCCTTGCCTTTTATTGTCACGATTGCTCAACACGGAACACGCTTATGCAAATGTATTCATTGTTTTCTTGAAATAAGCGCCCCCTATGGCGACTTTTGGTACTATTTTTTTTTTGCAGAAATTGAAACTGCATGTTCCAGTAAGTGTATACACCAAAATGTACTGCATTTGGCCTAATAGAATTCCCGCTAGCGAGCTCTGAACACCTCACGTTATTTCTTGCCCATCCGGTAGATTTGTTGTTGGTACATCGTGACAAGTTGTTTGAGGTATTACATGCCATAGCATTGAAAATTTCTAGGGGAGGAGGTGCCATATGATAGCATTAGAGGAGTGGGTTGCCAATATAAACCTCCTTAACTCGTAAATGGCTCTTTAAAACTCTTTGTATTTACAAAGTCATTTACCGGAGACCATGCTTACATGTTGTCTTGATTGATTTTTGTTTGTTTGTATAGATGCTACGGCCATTTCTTTAACCGAGTTCGCTTTCTTTCTTCCGATCTTTGGTTTGAGGCAAAAGGATGTTGCGCTTGGTCTCTTACCTACCAGCTTGGGAAATGGCAACTGCCTAGGAAGATCAATTTGCAGCATCTGTATTATCAAGTAGCCATATCTCAATGCAGAGAAGTGGTGACTGAACACCTAAAGACTTCCTTATTGTGCTACAATGCACTCTGTTTAGTAGGGTAACACTGAGCACTCTTGGGAATCTCATTTCTACGGAGGGTTGGTTACAATCTATGGTAACGATACGAATTCGGTCTTATTTCCCCGAAATTCCCTTTCTCCACCAACGATCATGCTCTATATGATAGCCATGGGATGCTACTATCGATCTGCAGCGAAGTTTCCATTGCAGTAGACTACTGCGAAGAACGGTAAGACTTATACGTTGCCACTCCTGCTGACAACATTTCCAATGAACGAGGGCGTCGGCTTCCCAAGGCTCGTTTTAATAGTCCAAATGCGCAAAAATCCATGGGCAACGTGTCTGGAGACGTCACTGGTATCTCGGTAAACGATATAGCCTGGATTCCTGTTTGCTGTTCCATTCGTGTCAGAAAATTCTGCGTCGATTTGGACGTACGGCTGGATGCTTTGTCTTGATGAAGACGGACCTTGTCAATGTCGTTTCCGTAAAGAGCAGGTAGTTCCTCTGTATAAATTGGTGTCAGAACGTGTTCCTGATAGTACGCAGAATTCTCCTTTACATTTTGAGCCACTCTCCGTATCTGTAGCTTGCCTTTATAGGAATAACCCGCGACGATCGTGAATCCCTTCGAAAAATTTTCACGACATTCTCTGTACCAATTTGGAAACGATTTGGCTCCCAGTGGGCGATAAAAAGTCGCCCTTGGTTTATTGCCGTCCGACAGATAAACATATGCTTCGTCTAATGTGGCCACATACTTTCGTTTATCCCCAGCGAGATGACATTCATACAGTTTTCTGCAATTGGTCTTACGTTCTGAAATGTGCCTTGGCAAGAGCTTGTGAACCTTGCTCTTATGCCTCTTGCTGCAGTCCCAGCAGCAATGGTCCTTTGGGTCGCTGGATTGTTCCCCGTCACCATTTTCTTGACTTTCCGAATGACAGCCTTTGTGCGACTTGTAGGTGTCCTTGGATTTGCTTGCTTTGCAGTCCCGAAAATCTGTCCTGTACGGGCCAAACCAACACCAGCCAACACGTTATGAACTCCTGTCTTCGAAATGGTGAAACCTCTTTTCCTACATGCCGTAATTATTGCGGAATAACTGAATTTCGCGTCGGAAAGGGCTGTCATGTACCCTTCCCAAAACTGTGACACTTTCGGCGGCATTTCTCCGAACAAACTAACCCGCCGCCTGCCACACTAATGTTTAAGTACTCACCTGTACTTTTACATAAATTTGCATACCTACGCTGATTGGTTGAGACGTCACGCGCCATGCAAATCGTTACCATAGATTGTAAACAACCCTCCGTATCATCACCCAAGCTCATGTTTAGTTATCACGATCACTATAGTTCGTGTCTAACGCAGCTTGCAGAACCGATCCACGCATCACTCATGAATGCAGTCCCGAGATATTTGAACTTCTCCGCCTGTTTTAATGGGGCTCCCTTACCATGGAGAGTGCACTGAGCAGGCTGTCTTGAAAGGACCAGACCATGTCATAGCTACACTCGTTTTCATCCCAGCCTCTTCACATTTGAATGCAAACCGACCTGGTGCATGCTGAGGTTAGTGCAAGAAGATACCGGGTGTCCCAACAATAAGTGAAAAAAATTAACGAAAAACGGAAGACCATAGAAATGTATGGTTTGTTGCGTTCTGCATTCACACCAAGTTTTAAAATTAGTTACAAAGTTCGTCAGTTGATAAAAGCGGTGCTGCTATTCTCTACACATTCCAACACATTCAAATCGGCATTCTATACCTCGCTCAGCATTCCAACTGAAATGCATGGGCATTTGCGAATTTTCTCCTCAGACTGCGTAACGTAACGTTGATGCTGCAAAAGATGGCTACTTTGAAAACATTGTTCTATAGTTTTTCCTCCATCCGCAGTGCCATCTGTTGATGAACTTCGTAACCAATTTTGAAACTTGGTGCGAATATATTCCCTATTTTCTATGCAGAATGCAGCCTTCTTCCGTTTTACATTAATCGATTTTTCAAATCGTCGCTCAGTTCAAGGAGGACAAGGTCGTCGGCAAAGAGTGAAAATTAAGAAATTCAATACAGTACTGTGGGTACTAGACAAGTGAAGTAGAAAGAACTGGAACACCACTTCTCTCAGCAGTAATGACGACATTTCAATCAGTGAACTGTTTGTCCTACAAGAAATTGTCCAAATGACGAAACATGTGGCAATCGGTTGGGGCCAAGTGTTTGGTAAATACGCAGGAGGACGGATAACCTAGTATCTCAAAGCATAAATATTTTGCAGGGTGCAAGCGACACATGTGGACGCACATCGTCTTGGAGGAGTATTGGACTTCGCCAGTAACAGTTTTTTGTTTGCAATTTCTGATGGGATTCGTCCAGCTGTTGGCAATACACATCGCTGTTGATCTGTTCCATGTGAAGCGCCATGCATTGTCTACGCCCCTGCAGTTTTAAATTCAAACTGCTGTGTAGGGATGTGCACACGCCGACATGGCAAGCAGAAGATCTCGTTTCAACAGTTTAATGCTGTATATCTCAGAAGTTGCGGTAGCTTTATCAAAATCGTTGTCGTCACTATCGGCCTTGTTTTCATATTCATAGTTACTGCAATGCCTTGACAACCGATAATGCCTGCAATAGCTTACAATGTGTGACGTCACGAATTCAAAACTCCTTCGCACTTCTCTGGAATCTGTGACGTAACAGTTGCTGAACCATGGCTTCAGTGTCGATCGAAGGGGAAGGGAAAGAATGAAAGTTTTTCCAAGGTAAACTCCACACTCAAACCAACTTTGCTTAAAATGACGTAACAGTTGCCGAACCCTTTGATCGACACTGACGCCATGGTTCGGCAACTGTTACGTCACAGATTCCAGAGAATTACGAAGGAGTTTTGAATTCGTGACGTCACACACAGTGTACAATATCGCGGTTAGTTGTTAAGGCATCGCACTGCCTATGCATATGAAAACAAGACAACGATTTTGATAACAGTCACAGGGCCGTTAGCAGAATTAATTGCTACTGCAACTCCTATGTTCTTGGCTCTATGCATTAAACCGTTGAAACGGGATCTTCTGCTTGCCACATCGGCGTGTGCACATCCCTACACAGCAGATAAGCCAACCTCGTTCCTTCGGCAATTAATGCATTCCTGTTGCGGTCATTGTTCTTGAAGAATGCCAGGCACATTTAGAGTTGGAAGACCATCTAATTCCACCTTATCCGTGATATAGTTTCAGTGAATTGATATTAAATTTAAAACAGCGGGTGCGTCGACAAAGCATGGCGCTACGATACTGTTTGGAGTTGATGCCAGTTCTCGCTGTCAAAAACTAATGCACTGTTTTTTTATTGTAGGAATCTACGATATGTCCAATTTTTATCCAACAGTCTATTACACATCCAAACAGAGAAATTGAAGGTATTCTGACTTAACACAGGTTAGCAGAATCTTATGATACGTAGAATTGTTCGAAGCAAAACTAGGATCTTATAATAACTTTTAAAGTAATTGTTTGCAAAGAAATTTCAAGGTGCACGTGCTTGTTTGTTGGATTGGTCGTGGCGGATCAGTTGCTTGGCCACCGAGATCGATAGACCTTACACCGATGGATTTTTTTTTTATGGGGAAGCATAAAATCAATGGTGTACTCCGAACCCGTAGATACCGAAGAAGAATTGGCGGCTCGTGTTGTCGCGGCAGCAGGTGACATCAGCGACCGTGCAAATCGACTGTTTCCATGCGTACATCAATACATCATAAGGCGTTACGAATTGTGCAACGAAGCAAATGGCGGTCATTTCGAACAATTACTTAAAAAGTTGTTACAGTAGATTGCTTGTGTTAATTGTTAAAAATAAAATAATCTAGGCCTACCAATGCACACTGCGTCCCGGTGTCATTTGATTGTTCAATGCAGTATTGTAAGTAAACGGACAGTCCCAAAACCCTCCGTTTTCGTCGACTGGGTTTTTGGGTCACTGTCTTCCAGGCTGAATTACTGGCCATTATTTACTGTCTGCAGATGTGCATGGATAAACTCTATGTACATCGCCGTATTTTTATACTTAGCGACAGCCAAGTGGCCCTTAAAGCTAGTAAATCCTATAGGGTTAATTCCAAACTTATATTGGAATGTCGACAGCTCCTACAGGACCTTTCTTTACACTTTAGTGTCACCTTGAAATGGGTTCCTGGACACAAAGGTGTTGTCGATAATGAGGTTGCTGATACCTTAGCCAAACAGGGTGCCAAGTCTACTTTTACTGGCCCTGAACCCTTCTGCAGGATTTCTAAACAAACTGCAGCTAGGGAGATAAATATTATCTCTCATCAAATACATGCCAGACTCATGATTACGAGATCTTCTCTTAGTCTAACATCAGGCATTCTACAACTCAATAGAAACAAAATACAGATTATCATTGGCTTTCTTACTGGTCATGACTTACTCCGTAAACATTTACATAGAATAGGAATCCTTCGGGAAGAGCCACTATGTTCGGAATGTGGTTTGGCAGAAGAAACAGCCTACCACATTCTTTTTGACTGTGTCGCTTTGACACATTTTCCTCACTTCACAGTTGGTTTAACCCTTCTTGAAGATATTCACTTGGACCCCGTGGGCAGCTTGACTCGCTTTTTAAGTCTGTCTGGCTACCTTTAGGTGATCTTAGTTCTCCTTTTGGGTATGGCGCAATATTCCTTAGAGGAATAAGTGCCTTTGCGGTCAACTGCTTGGCTGTTGACTGACACCCCACTTATAAGATAAGATAAGATAAGTAAACGGAGCTGCGGGGACCCCATGTTCATATGACAAAAAATACTTCTAAGGACCTCTTCTATCATCTCCCAAAAAATCTGTACTCGATTCAAAAACACCGTGTAAAGCGTTGTAAAATAAAAAAAAAAAAGACGACAAGGGTGGTGAAACAAACAAAATATCTGAAATTTTATTTTAAATTATATGTACAATTGATATTTGTGGGTTTTTTTGTAATTTTTTTTTTTTTTTCTTTTGCTTAATAAATTACAATCTCACTTGACAGCAGTTTC
>JAHWFO010054414.1:0-21253 GCA_023313115.1 Rhysida immarginata
TCTTTTTATGTCCTAATTAGGTTTACAGTTCAGAACATAGAAGTTTTTCCAAGGTAAGTACTGTTCTTAATTTAATTCAAAGTGCGTGGGGATTCTATAATTTCCTTTTTCTGATTTCTAGGTCCAGGGTCACTTTTCTTATTATGGGCATGGGGCCGGGAGTCAAATTTGAAGATAGTATTCCATCCGGTAGTACAGGGAGATTATAATTAAAGTTACGATTTCAAAAATCGATAATTTGAAAACTACTTGTCAGAATGACCTGATATTTTAGCAGAACAATCGTGAGGCAATGGAATTTTATTTGGCGAAGGAAAAAGAATAGTTCCAAAATCTGGCGATAGATGGCGCTGGCAGGGTTCACATTGTCTGGAGATATGCAAATTACTAATACGTGACATGCGCCATTTTCCAACAATGTGGCAGCCACGTTCCGCCGACTTAAACCCGTGTGATTTCTGACTTTGGGGGTACCTGAAGAATGTTGTTTACAGCGGGCAGATTGAGAATCTAGCCGACTTGAAGGCAAGCATCACACACCACATCCATTTGCGCACATCGAACAACTTCCTGTTGTGGAGCATGCCGTTTTGCGCTTCCAATTAGTAGCGGAACAAGGCGGAGGGCACATCGAACAACTTCCTCCTTAATCATCAATAAGATGTTTGTTCCATGAAGCTCTGTTTTTTTGGCATTGCTGTAAACACGTATTCCTGTCTTTTCGCTAATAAATTTTTCGTAAATCCCTGAACTTTAATGTTTCCTTTTGGCATTTCACAAATCCATTTTTGGTTTTTCCCCTGACATTACCTTACCAGCGCTATCAATTGGCAGATTTTGGAATTATCTTTTTTCCCTTCGCCAAACAAAATTCCATTGCCTCACGATTGTTCTGCTAAAATATCAGGTGATTCTGACAAGTAGTCTTCAAATTATCGATTTTTGAAATCGTAACTTTAATTATAATCACCCTGTATTTCTTGGTCGTGTTTTTTTTAATCTGCTCTAGCAAGGCGACCCCAAAACGAAATAAATAAAGTGATAATACTTATTTTGTTGTCGTCATTATTTGCAAGGTGAAAGTCCATGGCGTAATTGTTCGAAAGATGCTTCACGAAGGTCGAGATCAATGTTTTTTTTTCGTTTTTTTTTTTTTACTTTCGTAGCTCGGCAACGACAACAGTTAAGTTCATGAAATTTCGTCAGTAAAAGAAAACTTTGTTAAGTACCCCTGTTCATTGTTGATTGTTGTACAACAGGGGTAGGCAACTGTATTTTCTTGAGGGCCATATAAGCGTTTTCAAAAATGTTCGCGGGCCGCATGACCAATGACGGCACATATATTAAAAACGTAATCTCCTTAAAACACTTACTTTAATCAGGATAAACAATTCTTTTACAATTTACAAACATGTATTAGCATAATCAATGACAAATACAAGGGCGTTTTGAAAAGTAATGCCTCAATGGCTGTAAGTTTTTTATTTGTTAACCGATTTTCAAAATTCTTTTTGTATGGTGCCAACGCGTGACTAGTTGGGTGAGCCCGTCGAAGAGGAATTCTGGAGTTGTCGACACCAGGATTGAATGGCAGCGTTTACCTCGCCGTCAGAACCAACTCAGGTCCCTTAAGGGGCTCTTTCTTCTTTGGGAAGCGGTGAAAGTGGCAAGGTGCAAAGTCTTTCATCTTCTTGAACTTCAGTCATTCATCTTTGTACTGTAGGCACTGCAACGCCTCTGGGGTGTGACGACTCGTGTGCGAGCGGACGTTATCATACTCCAGCAGAGGGTCCAAAGCTGCCATTCAATCCTGGTGTCGACAACAACTCCGGAATTCCTATCCGACGGGTTCACCCAACTAGTCACGCGTTGGAACAATGCGTGGAAAGGGATGGAGACTATGCCGAAAAGTGAATAGTGCATTTACATAGAAGTCAAATGTGAGAATAAAATACAAAAAGAATTTTGAAAATCGGTTAACAAATAAAATAGTTATAGCCATGGAGGCATTGCTTTTCAAAAGCCCTCGTATATAACAGTCACTATTTATTTGTGTGAAGTTTGAAGATATCCACAGTCAGCGACAAGTTTATTGTAATCAGGTGCGAAATGGCTGCTAATAATGCGCGAACGGCCTGCAAGTTTTCATTTGTCAGTAATGACCTGTTCTTGGACTTATTTATTTTCATACAAGAAAAAGTCTGTTCACATATGTACGTGGAGGCAAAGATTACGAAATTATTATTATTATTATTATTATTATTATTATTATTATTATTATTATTTGTGGAGCACTCACTTAGAGTAACAAAGAAATAAAAGCCGAACCTAACAAAGAGGGGCCACGTCAAATATCCAAGTCCAAAATTATCCACCACGAACTGAATACATCGCAATTAAACGCTTAACCAAGGGACAAAACTACGGTTAAACATAAACTAGAGCCCTAAGCTTGAGTTTCGATAAAATAATTGCGTACACGACGATTAAAATGAAAGCAACTAACGGTGCAATCCACAGCCTGACACATAAATACAGAAGACCGGATATCATATGATAATTCATTCAAACCAAAATGGCATTAAACGGAAAGCTTTTTTCCTTAAATGAAGAAATTATATTAGGTATAACAAAACGGTAACGTCGAGTTTTCCGTATGTTGTCACCCAAGCTGAACCACTCTCTAACAAAACTAGCAGGATGGATATTATTCCTCAGAGCCTCAGTCAATTCAATAATAATAGCAATCTTACCTATAGTCGGTAAAGTAGGAAGTTCCTGTCTGGAACACATCAGCGTAATCGATTCCAATCTGTTCATTTTAAATGCAGTCCTAATTACTCGGTTATAGGCGACAGACAGCCGATTTAGATTAATAATCATAGACGAAGCCCAAAAAATGGGGCTATACTCAAGTTTTTTCACAATTACACTTTTAAAAACTGTACAAGTTGTTTCTTATTCAAGATTGTCCGTAACCTTTTAGTCAAATATATTTTGTGGTGTAACATAATAATCAACTGATCGACAAATTCATTAAACCTAAGGCTGGAATCAAACAAAATTCCGAGGATCTTAATAGTTGTACAATCAATAAGAATACTCGGACCGAACATAATCTTTGTTTTCTGAACATTAAGACTGAGTCCTCTCATATTATACCAATTAGACAGGAACTCCAAATCCTGATTTAGAAGGCCTATAATTTCATCATGGGTTTCAGTGGGATAAGTAGTAAACAAAAAGTTATCATCTACGTAACTCATAATTTCGGTGTTAAACGAATGACAATAAACTGAAGCAGTTGAAACGGCAAACAAAAGAGGCCCAAGGCTCGATCCCTGAACTATACCTTGGGTGGATTTCTTACTAATCAAGGGAGATAAACTAATAACATTCGATCTCTCACTCAAGTAATCAGAAAGTAATTCCATATAATCACTATTGACCTCCATCATCGGCAGGTCATACAGAAGTTGGCTACGAGATACAATAAAGTTGGTCATACAGTATCGAAAGCCTTCGAAATATCCGTTTGGGCTACAATAAAGTTGCCTCTTTTGCCTCTATCGCTTTTAAGTAAATATATAAAGAGATCCACGTAGTTTTAGATCCGGGCCTGCTTCCTTTCTGTTGAAGTGGAATCCGCGGCCACAGATATTCTGTGAGACGATAGAAAATCAACTTTTCGACAATTTTAGATAGCGGGTTTATGACAGATATCGGACGATAATTTGAAATGTCCCTAGGGCCACCCCTTTTAAACAATGGATTAATTTTCGTCACCTTTAAGACTTTCGGAAATTTTTTAACTCTTACAATTGCAACACACAACATATATATAAGGTAATGTATATCAACCTGTAACATTAAAATTCTGTAAAATCCTATCAGTCCGCATATTCTAAATTAACGGATAACTTAGTCCGCATATTCTAACTTTTTTAATTAATGACTCCATCATTCTACCAAACGGAATACCAGGTTTAGGACAATCACCAAGGATATTGATTCGTTTAATTTTTAATTCGTTTTCAACAATTTTTACTGGAATAGCCTTATCGGTGGGATTATTTATCCACTCCAGATAATGATTGTATTTGTCTACTGGCAAGACAGGCGGCGTCGGAGAATGATGACCACGAATTAATTGCCAAAGTTGATTCGAATGTTTAGAAGAGGTAACCACATTCCTTTTAGCCGTACGAACGGCCTTCTTGAAAATCTCAGAAGCTATCTTATGTTCTTGTAATGATTTATCATCTTTCAACATATAATAAGTTCGATAAGTATTAAGTTTGGCTGACCACTTTTTGGTAAGCTATAAATTCCACCATTTTACTTGTCGTGTCGAACAATTACGTGATTTCTTATAATTTTTATATTTAAACCCTGACTTTTTAGCAGCCATCATTACTACCTCATCAATCTCTACGACTAACTGGTCGACATCTACAATTTCCCGTAAACGTGCCACATTAATGCTATCAAGATTCCTGTGGAATTTTTCTTTATTAAATTTCATATAGGTTGGCAGGGGAATAACTGAATTCGACGTACGGTTACTTTTCGACTTAGGTATACTTAATATCAGCGAAATAGTCATATGATCTAATTTCGGCATAACAGAAAAATATACCTCACTGTAGCTGATTGTCCCTGGCATGTAAATATGGTCTATTAATGTTTGACTTGTTGCAGATATCCCAGTTGGTTTATTAAGAATTTGAGTCAACCCTAGGGCAGCTGCACTGACAGTCAAACACTTTAGATCTTGAGTCTTGGAAAAATAATTGCAGGTAAAATCGCCGAAAATAACATGCGTATCATTTACATCTAGGTTGCTTAACAATGTAACGCACTCATCTATCGGTATATACGTAGGGCGATAAATCAAGGTAAAAACACACCAATCACTACCAAACTTACATTTTATGACGACAAAATTCTAAACCATTCATACTACCAGCATCACACAAGGAGGAATCAAACTTAGCATCAATATATATCATCACACCACCACCTCGATCAGCTCTATAATGTTTATATCCTGGCAGGCCAATGACATTGTCGTCACACTCAGGGGTGAGCCAAGTTTCTGTGATGAAACAGATTTGTATAGAATCGGTAATTAGTTTCGCCTGAAGATCATCCAATTTATTAACAATTGATCTGCATAGAATTGTAACAGATTGATTTGCATACAGTTGTAACAGATTGATTTGCATAGAGTTGTAACAGATTTTGTGAACAAAAGTGTGCTTTCAGTGCACTGTCTGCCTGCATGTCGATGAGCTTCGTTTGGAGAGGTATGGATGCTATTTCAACATCACAGTTAAAGGGTGATGTCAAAATATGGAATTGCGGTTCCATTGATTTGAAGTCCGCAAATCGTTTTCCGAATTCAGCATTTAGTTTCTGAAGCTGTTGGCTATATTTTCCATAATATTCAGGCAAAATCGTTTGAGTTTGCAGAATTGGGAAATCAGCAAAGTCTCCTTTACTAATCTGTTTAGCAAACAGCCGCAGTTAGATTGAAATGCTGTCACAGCAAAATACAACTCATGCGCAAACACGTCTTTACCTTGCAATTTCAGATTCAATTCATTAAGCTTATTCATGACGTCCACAGCAAATGCCAAGTCACAAAGCCATTCTTCATCTTTAACACAGTTACAGAACTCCGAAGAAATATTTTTCATCTCCAAAAACAACACTATTTCTTCTTTCAAATTCCAAACTCGGTTCAGTACTTTTCCTAAACTTAACCATCGAACGTCTGTATGGTAGAGTACATCAACTATTTCCAAATCCATTTCCTCTAGAAACGTGCGAAACTGTCGGTGATTGAGACCTCTTGATCTTATAATATTAACTACCTGCACCACAGGACGAATAATATGTTTAAAATCAAGCACAGACTTACAAAGGATTCCCTGATGAATGATGCAGTGAAACGATAGCACTGTATTACCTGGACAATTTTCTTTTACTTGATCATTCAGTAGTTTTACTAGCCCTGAATGCTTGCCAGTTAAAGAAGGGGCTCCATCAGTTGTGATGCTTGCTAAGTTGTGCAAATTCAAACCACACCTAGACAAATATTTCTTAACACTATCGAAAAAATCTTGGCTTGTGATTGTATTGTTCATGGATTCCATTGAAAGCAATTCTTCACTAATTTCGAAATTGTTTTGGATCCCACGTATGAATATCAACAATTGAGCTGTATCCTGAATGTCAGTGTTTTCGTCCACTGCAAAAGATTACCACAGGAAATTCTTAGCGGTTTGAAGGAGTTGGTCTGTCAAATTTGAAGATATAGCCTGAATTTTCCTGACCACCATTCTGCGTGACAAGCTGATAGCCTGGACTTTAGAAATGACCTGAGGAGAAACGATATTAATTGCTTCCAGCATACAGCTTTTTAGAAATTCAGCATCAGAAAATGGCTTGTTGTGTTTTGCTATCTTGTTTGCTAGTAGAAAACTAGCTGTGGTAGTATCCTTGTTCAAGTTACTTTGTTTTACGAAAACAGTTTGCTCGTTCTTTAAGTTATTTATCAACATATTCACTCTGCGCTGTATTTCAGAATTCGATAAATCGTGATATTTACGATGTTTTGTTTCAAAATGCCTTTTCAAATTGTACTCTTTGAACACCGCCACACTCTCACGCCTTTGTTCCTATTTGATTAAAGAAGAATTTTCTAGTCCACTCATGATTAAAAATTCGGCATTCGTAAAATTCCCTGACTTTTACCGGTTGATCACGTTATTTTCCCTGACCATAAGCAGCAAAAAAAATCTATCTTGATAGAATATTATTGATATTTATTAAGATATTTCATCTGACAATTTCGCATAGTTTAATACATACTGAAATCAAGAATTGATGAAATCTGATATTTTAGTTTATGAAAAATTAAAATATATACCGGACGTCTGTATTAAAATATACACCAACATGCCAGATTAAGAGCACCAAGATAATGACTTTTGAACGACAAGGAATAAGAGACCACCAAACATAGAAAGATTAAGAGTACCGCTTATATCAGCAACTAGCCTCCATATCTGTTACTGGCAGAGAGAGACCTGACTGAAAACCAAATTGCTCCTTACGAATACGGTTGTTTGCCTCGCAGAAGTCATTGAAACCTTTAAGAATAATGCGCTCAAAGACCTTGGAAAGCATGTGCAGGAAGCTAATGGGCCTATAACTTGCAGGAAAAGCAGGATCAAGTCCATGTTTGGGAATGGTTAGGATGACTGAGTCCTTCCAAGCACTTGGGAAATGTCCGATATGCCAGCAGTCATTCATGACCTTGGCGATGCAGCGAATGACACTAGCGGGTAGATTCTTGAGGGTACAGTTGCTGATGGTGTCGATACCAGCTGTTATTTATGATTGCATCAAGTGCTGCAAATCTTTCATTTCCGGAGATGACGTCCTAATACACATAACCATGGGTGTATTTTTCTTCGGTTGGCATAATGATACCGGTGTTCGGTACTGCTTGAAGGACACCTACTGAGTACGACGCAGTTAAAAGACTTAGGTAAGACTTTTATTACCTTGAAGTTCTCT
Organism: Rhysida immarginata; assembly: GCA_023313115.1. Lineage (NCBI taxonomy): Eukaryota > Metazoa > Arthropoda > Chilopoda > Scolopendromorpha > Scolopendridae > Rhysida > Rhysida immarginata. The sequence goes on from JAHWFO010054414.1 coordinate 7,591, forward strand.
TGGACATTCCACCGATGCACTCACAATCAGCAAACCAGGATCTGTTCAACCTCTCGTCTCAACTCCCAATGTCAACGTTGTCCTGCTCATCGATCCCCTGCACTCTTCTGGTCATCATCATACATCGACCTCAATCGACAGTCGAACAGTGAAGTGTACATTTGTTCAGGTGGGAGGTAAGCCGTGCTTACACGATTCTCACCATTCTGGAATAAATTCCACATGGAATACACTGAAATAGGAAAGAAGCCTGATTAACCCAAGGAGGTGTTCGACCTCAATCGACAATCGAACAGCGCAGGAAAAAACGAAACGAGCGGTCCGAAAGCATCGCTTTCACTGCCATACGCATCCAGGAAGTAACCAGGGGAAGTACACTGAACTAGGCAAGAAGCCAGATGAGACCTAGTTAAGTCATCCAGTGGAGAAGGATTGGGTCCTTTCCTATAAGGACGAATAAGTTGATTGTTGATTGACGAGGGGCACGAGGAGCTATGAGATCCAGTAGTCGTGAAAGATGGCCTTTTGGATGTCGTCAAAATTGATGTCCAGGACGTGTCGAGGCCTGCGATGCCTGAGGAAACTTCTAAACGTGAGTGGATGCTCCAGAATATCTGCAACCAGAGAATTGGGATGGTCCTTAATCTTCGGAAGAAACTTCTTCCGTGACTCCTGTACATAGCTACCAACGGGAGGTATCTCAAAATCGTCGGAAATAGAAGTATTTGTTGCAAATCTTCTGTCAAGTTGGGCAAATGTCCTCAAGGTAACGTTTTGGAAGGTTTGGAGGTCCTTCCATCTGGACTTACATATTGTAGCCCAGGCAGGCATACCATAAAGCAGGATGGTTCGGATTACCGTTTCAAGTGCGCTGTTTCGCCCCAAAAGAGCTACCAGACTGAATTTTGCCTTCTCTGCCTTGTTCGACCTCAACGACAATCGACAATCGAACAGTGAAGTGTACATTTGTTAGGATGGGACGAAAGCAGCGCTTTCACAAAGCTCATCCAACCAGAATAAACTCCAAATGAAATACACTGAGGTAGTCAAGAAGCCTAACCAACCCAAGCAGTCTTCCATATTATACAAAAAAGAAAATAAGATTGACGATTGTCAGAAACAAAAAAAAAACAAACGAAATAAAAAAAATACAAGGAGAAAGAAGATTATCACATCTTCCAGTAGTCTGGGAAAGAGACGTTGCTAATATCTTCAAAATTGATGTCAAGAACGTGCCTTGGTTTACGATACTTCGTATGCCAGTTCATATTCATTGAGTTCTTCAGTATCCCTTTCACAAGCTTATTGTCGTGAGTCTTCATCTTCTGTATCATAATCAAAAGGAGATCCTGTATAAACTTTCCGATATGGGCCATGTTTAAATCCAAGTGGATGGATTGGTTTTTCACCGTCCTTCTGTCCAGCTGGGCAATGGTCCTCAGGGTAACATTCTGGAATGACTGTAGTTCACTCCATCTGCTTTTACAGATAGTCGCCCACGCAGGAATGCCATAGAGGAGTATGGTCCGGATAATCGATTTGTATATAAGGAACCCGTAGGTAATCATTTTGTAAATGAGCCCATCATGCCAGACTTGATCAAAGTCCTTTTGGACATCGAGGAAAATGAGGCCACCAAACATAGAGAGATTGAGAGGACCGTTTAAATCAGCAACGAGCCTCTATAACTGAAGCTGACAAGAGTGGCCTGGACGGAAGCCAAATTGCTCACTACGAATGAGGTTGTTTGCCTCGCAGTAGTCGTTGAACCTCTTGAGTATAGTGCGCTCAAAGACCTTGGAAAGCATGGGCAACAAGCTAATGGGCCATGGGCCATGCAAACTTGTGGGAAGAGCTGGATCCAGTCCAGGTTTAGGATTGGTGATGATGGCTGAGTCCTTCCAGGCACTAGGGAAATGGCCGCTAAGCCAGCAGTCATTCATGACCTTGATGATGATGCAGATAATCACTGGGAGGCAAATTCTTGAGAGCACTGTTGGTAATGGTGTCGATGCCGGCTGCCTTTTTGCTTTTGAGGTGCTTAATGATGTCCCATATCTCAGAGGTGCCAATGACATCAGGAGAGCCAAGAACGTGCTGTGTGTGGTCATACCTATCACACACGTCTTTGACTTCACGAGTAATATTGACCAGATCATCCTCTTTGGGCGTAGAGAATTGGCTCTTCAGTGAATCGGCGATAATTTGTGCCTTGTCCTGGTCATTGCTAACGAAATCGCCACCCTCTGTAAGCAAAGGAGGAAGAACAATAGTCCTTTTGCTTTTAAGGGCCCTGACCATACTCCAGAGAGAGTTACCCTGGACGGACAGACTTTTAACTTTGTCGTTCCATCTTTGATTCCTTAAATCCTTAATCTGATCACTTACCTTGCGGGATAGCCTGTTGTACTTCGTCTTGAAGTGGAGAAATCTGGTACGCTGCCAAAGTCTTCTGAAGTGGTTTTTTTCGTGGATGAGTTGCCTGATGGAGGGAGGAAGTTCCAGGTGGTCTGGCCGCTTGCAATCCACCGGAGTAGCACTAGCATTTGTAGCCATCTTGATGGAGTGAGTGACCTTTTTGATATTTTCGTCAATGTCACTGCTGGTGACGGGATCCTAATAGGGAATATTACTGTCGTTCATAAGTTCTCTAAAAAAGTTCCAGTCCTGCTTATAACGAAGATTTATTCTCAGGTCGATATTTATCCCCTCAAAATTTAGAGCAACTGGTAGGTGATCAGATGATAAGGCATTTACTGTAAAAATATTATAGGGTTTGAAAAACCCCTTGAGAACAGCAATGTCGAGCACGTCACTAGCGGGTGAGTGATCACAGTAGTATGTATCTTCAAGAGGGCCAATAACCGAAGTGTCGATCTGATCTACCATGTACCTATAAAGTACCAAACCACTTTGATTAGTGCATCTGGAGTTCCAGTGTGGGTGTTTCGCATTCAAATCGACAATCGAACAGTGAAGTGTACATTCGTTAGGATGGGACGAAAGCAGCGCTTTCACAAAGCTCATCTAACCAGAATAAACTCCAAATGAAATACACTGAGGTAGTCAAGAAGCCTAACCAACCCAAGCGGTCTTCCATATTATACAAAAAAGAAAATAAGATTGACGATTGTCAGAAACAAAAAGCAAACGAAATAAAAAAAAAATAATAAAAAAATAAATATATAAATAAATAAATAAAATAAAAGGAGAAATAAGATTATCACATCTTCCAGTAGTCTGGGAAAGAGACGTTGCTAATATCTTCAAAATTGATGTCAAGAACGTGCCTTGGTTTACGATACTTCGTATGCCAGTTCATATTCATTGAGTTCTCCAGTATCCCTTTCACAAGCTTATTGTCGTGAGTCTTCATCTTCTGTATCATAATCAAAAGGAGATCCTGTATAAACTTACCGATATGGGCCATGTTTAAATCGAGGTGGATGGATTGGTTTTTCACCGTCCTTCTGTCCAGCTGGGCAATGGTCCTCAGGGTAACATTCTGGAATGACTGTAGTTCATTCCATCTGGTTTTACACATAGTCGCCCACGCAGGCATGCCATAGAGGAGTATGGTCCGGATAATCGATTTGTACAGAAGTAGCTTGTTGTCAATGCTGAGAGCGCTGTTGCGAACCATAAGAGCTATGATACTGTACTTAGCCCTCTTCGCTTTGTTCAGAGCATAGGACATATGCTGGTTCCATGAGAGTCTTGTGTCAATGATAACTCCCAGGTACTTTTAGTTGTCCACCCAGTCCAGTTTCTTATTGAACAGAACAAGAGAATCTGGAGGATGCTTGAGCTTCCTATTGAGGTACAAAGCCTTGCACTTTCCGACGTTAAGGTTCAACTTCCAGCAGTTAAACCAGTCTTCGAACTGCTTCAAGGCGCACTGCAGCCGAGTGATAACGTGAGCCGGCTGGTGTGCCTATGTCATAATGGCAGTGTCATCCGCATAAAAATACAGATTACAATTATCGGGTTTTGGGAAATCATGTACTAATTAAATAGCATAGGCCCGAGGACAGAACCCTGAGGGACACCGGCCTTTACAACACGGGGTGTGGAAAGATTTTCTCCACGTTTGGCTTGATAGGATCTGCCGTCAAGAAAGGATTTCACCATGAAAATCAAATCGGCAGGGAACCCGTCTCTGATCATTTTGTAGACAAGGCCCTCATGCCACACTTGGTCAAAAGCCTTACTGACATCCAGAAATACCACCCCACAGTACCTGGATAGGTTCAGGGGGGTGCTCAGGTCTTCAACGAGCCTCCATATCTGCATCGGACAAGAGTGGGCAGCACGAAAGCCAAACTGCTCTTCCCGTAAAAGGTCATTTGCTAGACAGTGATCTTGGAATCTGACAAGGATCGTTCTCTCCAACACCTTGGACATCGAGGATAGCAAGCTAATAGGTCGGTAGCTCGCGGGAATTGCAGGATTTTGCCCCTGCTTTGGGATACTCAACACAATAGATTTCTTCCAAGCCACAGGGAAGTAAGAAAATTTCCAGCAGTCGCTAATGATATTGGTGAGAAATTCAATAAAGTTCTTTGGGAAATTCATAAGGGCGTTATTACTCACCTTGTGTTTTCCTGGAGCCTTCTTCTTTTTCAGTTTACTTATTTACTTAAGTAAGTCGCATTCAAATCGACAATCGAACAGCGCAGGGAAGAAAAACAAAACGAGCGGTCCGGATGCTATGCTTCCACTGCCATACTCATCCAGTATTATAGCCTAAATAAATACGCTGAATTAGGAAAGAAGCCAGATGAACCTGTTTAAGTCATCCACAGGTTACGGAGGAGTCCTTTCCTAACAGGACGATAAAGTTGATTGTTGATTGACGATAGGACGTGGAAGAGCTAGGTGATCCAGTAGGGTGGGAAGATGGCCTTTTGGATGTCATCGAAATTGACGTCCAGTATGTGACGAGGCCTGCGATGTCTTAGGAGGCTTCTAAAGGTGAGCGGATGTTCAAGAATACCTGCAACTAGTGGTGCGCGATCCATCGAAAACCATCGATGGTTTTGTTCTACGATCAATCGAAATTTCGATGGTTTTCAACCATCGAACGATTTTTATAAAACACCGATTGCCAGCGATGGTGGTTTACAAACCATCGATGGAAATTTCGATTGTACTTCGATGGTAAATGGTTGGTTAAGTCAAATCACTAGACGAGACGACCAATGCGGTTTCGAGATTTGGCGCTGGCCTCCCATTGGTGCTTTATACCAGATAAATAAGGTGAGAAGTGTCAGAGAGTATCAGATTGTACTACAGATCGCCACTGACTCCTCATAATAGTAATCCACTGCATGTATGGAAGATGATGCACGGAAATATTGCATTTAGAATGATGGCCCAGAGATTTTTAACGCCACCAGCAACATCTGTGCCTGCAGAAAGACTTTTTTCAAAAGCAGGTTGCACCATTGGAAAAAAAAGGACCATGTTAAGTCCAAAGCATTTGGAGAAATTGTTGGTTTTACAATCGATGCCTTTGAATGTCTTGCATAAATTTTGTTAAACCCAACTTTTACATTTGTCAAATTATCAGTAATGAAATGTCTGTTGTAGTCTAAGCTTTATCCATGTGATTTTATGCTATTTTATTGAGATAAAAAAATTAAAAGAACCATCGATGGTATTTCTGAACCCATCGATGGTTTCCTGTGTCCATCGGTTGTGTTTCAATGATGGTTCATACCATCGATGGTGGTTTTTAAACCATCGCACACCACTACCTGCAACCAGAGGATTGGGATGGTCCTTCATCTTCGGAAGAAGCTTCTTCAGCGAGTCGCATTCAAATCACCCGATTGCGCTTTTATAGTTACAGAATATTCATTCTACGGACTGTAATGACCAATCGCAGAACAGATTCCAGCAACCAATCACGGAGCTGTTCATAGTCAAAGCTCTTATATGAGAGCTAAAAGAGAAATTGGGCAAAATATACCACTCTAATAAGCGGATTACTTTTTTATCCTGACCTCTTATATCCGGACTACCTTAGTATAGAAAATAGAGGAGAAATATTCGGGAACATGAGAAATTGCTCTTAAATCCGGACTACTCATTTATCTGGTTCTCTTACAAGTGGACTCTACTGTAACTTCTTTGCATAATATACTCTGAATACTGGTTCTTACTTCGATGGCGAAACCGCAGTTTAAATATAAGCGGTCTGGGGCAAATGTCCGGTGGGGCAAATATTTAGACCCTGATCAGACAGTCATATGATTACTTTGAAGTCTTCAGCAATCAGCGTTGCCAAGTGTAAAACGAAATTTGTCACTAAAACGATCGCCAAAAGTCACTAAATATAAAATTTGTAAAATTCCCTGACTTTTCCAGGTACAGAAAATTCCTTGACTTTTCCCGGTTTTCCTGGTCACTAGTCACCCTGTTCATATTATTTTATAAACAATCCTATATTATTATTTATTATTATTATTTACAACATTACTTTTATCTAAAAACTGTGAAGTCTACTTAGAATTATGAAGTCTTCCAACGAAGAAGTTTCCAATGAACTACAACGAACTGAAAGTGTTATGACAATCGATCAGTGTAGTGAAAAAGTAGTAAGAGTAGTTCAGGAGCCTTTAGCTCACTTTACACGCTCACCCAAAAAGTAAACCAAATGAGGTACACTGAAGTAGGAAAGAAGCCTGATGAACCTCTTTAAGTCATCCAGAAAAAAGTCCCTTCATGGTAGGGACGAGAATCGGATTGTGGATTGACGAATAGTGCAGATCTAGCAGATCCAGTAGTTATTGAACTCGACCTTGTTAATGTTCTCGAAATTGACATCCAAGATATGATGGGGTCCTCGAAACCTGAGGGAACCCCTGATAGTGAGTGAGTGGTCCAGGATACCAGCAACCAGGGTATTTTCATGATGTTCCATCTTGGGCAGCATGTTCCTGAGAAGTGTTTGAACATAGGAACCAATGTGGGTCATCCCCAGATATTCATAGATAGAGAGATTGTTGGCAACTCTTCTGTCTACACTACTGTTTATAAAAATCGCAACACCCTGATGAAATAGCCCAATCTGCATTAAATTTGGAGCATTTGCATATCATGGGTCAGAAAAGAAACCATTAGATTTTCAGGTCAATACAATGCGTTTTATTGTCACATTAGTATCGGGTGAAACCACCGTGGGATCCAGACCATGTTAGTAACGATTGCCCCTTGCTGACAAAATGCCAGCATTGCTCCCATTATTTAAGTCGGGCTCATTCTTGTCTGCTTGGTCTTACTTTCGAATCATCTTCTTCCTTTCGACCTCTTGCTCAGGTTTCTAATGACAATGTGGTTCTCCCGTCTTTTTCGTCTGATGGCCAGGAACCGTTTCCTGAACTCCCCATTTTGCCACCTTACCAGCACGAGGATAATAGTAAATCGAAGCGTCCTCTCTCTTCAAAGAGAACTCATAACTCAACGCCCAGCTGTGATTCTTCTGCCCCTAAGAAGCCTAAATTGTCAAGTGAGGAGCCAGTAGTTGGTAGCGCTCCATCCGAGAATTTGTGTCCGTCTTCATCTGCCATCGTTGAGGCGGATCATCTTTCTAGTGACTCCTCTGATGACAAGCTAATGATTGACGAGGACGTCTCTATGGAAGAATTTGAAAAGTCGAATTCTGCTCCAACTGAGCTCAGGACCCGATCTTCGAGTCAGCTTTCCTACCTTTCATGATCTTGGAACACATTCGGTAAGAGCGGATCAATCATCATCTCCTTCTGGACGTTCTAGAAGCCGTCGTTCTAGAAATCGCTGTTCTAAGAATCGTCATTCTAATAGTGGCTCCAAAACTGGCTCGAATTCTGTTGATAAGCAGGTGGATGTTCCCCCTACTACAACTCCCAATAATGAAGGTTAAATTCATTTCCCTCAACATTTGTTCATTGAGATCTCGTTTTAAACAAAATGTTCTCGCTACGTTCGTCCAACTTCACTCGCCAGATGTCTTGTTTTTGCAAGAGGTTAAGCTCTCTAACCCAGATATTGGGCAAGAATTACAGTTTTTTCTGAGGTTCTTTCCATCTGCCAGATATTTTATTAACTCATCTTCATCGTATTCTTGTGGGGTTGCTATTTTTATCTTTAACTCTAACATTTTGGTAGAGCCAGTCGAATGTGATTTGGATTCGAGGGTTATTTCTTTAGATGTCTCTCTATTCAAATTCCAATTTCGTATGGTCAATGTGTATGCGCCAAATTCCATAAGAGAAAGACGAGCTTTCATGTCGGAAATATCCCCTTTTCTTTACACTGCTTGTCCTTTGGTTTTAGGGATGATTTTAATTCACACCCGGACATCATGAATCGTTTCTCCTCTGGTCCAGTATATAATTTCTGTCTGCAGAATAATCTGGTAGATGTTTGGGTAGAATTGAACTCTGATACACCAGGTCATACTTTTAGTTGTAGCGCAGGTGCTTCTTTCCGTTTAGATCTCTTTTTGGCGGACCCAGTTTTTTGTCAGGTTCAAATTCGATGGTTGTGTCACCGGTCTCATTTTCAGACCATGACGCTATTTCTTGGTCGTGGTCTTTGCCAGACTGGTCTTCGAGGAGCTGTGACCGTCAATCATCAATGGTTTTTGAATGTATCTTTGTTAGATGACAAGTGTAACTTCGAGAAATTCGCAGGTTTTTTCCGACATATTTTCTCGTCTTTGGCTCCTGCTTTGGAATCCTGGCAATGATTGAAACAAAGGATGAGAGCCTTTTTCAGGCGTCTAGGCATCGCTGCTGCTAGGAAGCGACGCCAGCAAATCGGGCATTTGGCTCAGATTTTGGCTGTTCTAAAACGTTCCACTCCACGAGAGGAATATGCTCAAGATATTAGGCAAATTAAGTCTGAGTTATATGCCCTTTATGTCAGGAAAGTGGCAGGAGCTGCTATCCGCTCGAAGGCTTTGTGGATCAAAGACGTTGTTCAGGCCTCCTTTAATGTGTTCATTGAGGAGCATGTTCGCATTTCTTTTCGTCTGGTTCCGAGTGTTCTTGTGGATGGCCAGCTCATTTCCGGCGACGATGACATTGTCTCGGCCTTTCATACATTTTATAAAGATTTGTTCTCCTCATCTCCTAAACCAACTGATGAGATGCTAGCGTGGATCCGATTGCTCCCGGTTCTTTCCTCATCGGAAGATTCGGTTCCGATGCTCGGTTTTAAGAAACAGGAAGTGTTGTCATTTCTTGCATCAGGTGGGAAATCCACGTCCAGTCCTGGCGTGGATGGTTTTTCGTACAATTTTTACGCAAAAACTTGATCAGTTATCGGTGATTTTTTGTTGAAAGTTTATGATTTTATCTTTTCATCTCCGTCAAGCATCAATGCAGCTTTCACAATGGGCAAAATTATTCTTCTCCCTAAGAGTGCCTCCCCGTCATTAGTTTCTCATTGGCGTCCAATAACCTTGTTGAACACGGACTACAAAATGTTCACGGGAGTTTTGCAGTTGCGTTTGAAATCAGTGGTAGCTGACTGTTTCGATTCCAGGCAGACGTGTTCCATCCCAGGGCGTCACATGTCAGATAAACTCGTGACTCTTCGCTGTGTCTGTGAAGAGGCCCTTCTGCAAAAACAAACATTTAGCAGTCCTAAATTTGGATCTAGAAAAAGCGTTCGATAAAGTTAATCATGATTATCTTTTTCAAGTTTGTCACCATCTAGGGCTCCATAGATTTTCAACGCTTTTACAAGGTTTATATGGGTCTGCTGAGTCGTTTGTTTCAGTTAATGGTAGGCTGTTGGCAGTTCTTTCATTACAGAAAGGCATCCGACAGGGCTACCCGCTTTCTACTCTGCTGTACATCTTGTATATAGAACCACTTCTTAAATTCCTTAATCGCCATCCTGCAGTCTGTGGTTTCTCGCTTCCTTCGATTTCGTTTAAAGTGGTTTCGTTGGCATATGCAGACGACATTGTTTTGGTGGCGACAGATCCGTATACTCTCCAGGTCTTTTATAATACCTTTGCTGCATTCAGCTTTTCGACTGGCTTGTCATTAAACCTAACTAAATCTAAAGGTATTGCAGTTGGGAACTGGTTGCATACTTCCTTGGAGAATTTTCCCCTGTCATGGGGCCGCTCCATAAAAGTATTGGGCCATGTTTTCTCTTTTGACGACACAGTAGATACGTTGCAATGGGGAGCCCATGTTGCTGAATGCAGGAAGAAAATGCCTCGGCCGTTTCGTTTCCCTGTGTCTATGGCAACCCGAGCGGTGTTTTTGAAAGTCCATCTTATCCCTCTGATAGTGTATCGGTGCCTTCTCCATTTGCCTTCCATGGCTGATTTGAAGGTGTTGCAGAAGGAGTTCGTAAAATTCGTATGGGGTCTTGCAATAGGAAGACGGCCTGTCTCAGATCATGTGGTTTGCTTGTCACAAAATAGGGGAGGCGTGGGGGTGCCAGTTATTCAAATCATATTATTTCTTCTATTTTGGCAATTTTTGTTAAAGTTTTTGAGCGGCCCCCTCCTGTGTGGGTCCTATTGGTAGCTCTTCATTTAGATGGGTTTTTTCGTTCTTGTGATCTTCCATCTTTGCTCAATAGGTGCCATGTGGTTTATATGGATCCCTCGCCCTTTTATTTTGCTTTGAAGGCCATGTTTTCTCGCATTGTGCCAGAGTTAAAGCAGATTGATTCTTCTCAACTAGGCAATCTTAAGAAAGCGTGGTATGTCGATAAACTACAGGTAGCAAAAGAATTAGACTTTATTGCAAATTTCCCGAATTCTGAGTGGGTAAAGATGTTTCGCGTAATACATTCCCTTAGGTTTAACTATAGGTGGTTTACACCCCATGGCGACTTTTGCATGAAAGGTTCTTTACATTGCAAGATGTTCATCAGTGGGGTCTCTCTATTACGGAAAAGTGTGCTGAGTGTGGCATACCTGAGACGGTCCATCACATTTTCTTTGATTGTAAAATTGCTTCCCGGTGTTGGGCTGCGTTCAGTAAGCATTATGAGCTACCATTTATTTCCTTCCATATGACTAAATATCTGCTGGATGATTCAATGGGGAAGTCCTTCCCCTTTTATTTGATGGTACCCATTGGATTTATCAATAGGGAACTTTGGGAGAGTAGATGCTTGCGGGTAATAGGCATATTTACGTCTAGTTTTATCATTTGGAGGAAGGTATACTCGTATGTCCGCTTCCTCCTGCTGACGGAATTCCAAAGATTATGTTCTAATATTTTTCAGAGGCGGTATGCTAAGTCTGGGAAGCTCTGCTCAATGAATAAATCAAGCAGCGGCTTTTGTGTGAGGTTCCCCAGGTACTTATATCTGAGTTCTTAGGTCTGGCTTTTTTCTTTGTTACTTTTGGCTTGGGTTCCTCTACAATGTCTTTGCGAGGAGCTTTTCACTTTGTGTAATATTTTTGCGTAGCCTCAGCTAATTAAGCGTTTGCTCTGCTGTAGCAGATGTTTAGCCTGCTACAGTGTATGACGATATGTGCACTTGATGCACTATTGCCAGCTTATGTACATCCCGTGTGTGGTCAAATCAGCGCTTGGGCACCCACGTACAACAGTCGAGCGGACGATGCACCTCCCCAAAGAGGATGGCACCTGCTCAGGGAAGGAAAAATACAAATTTCCGTGACCGAGCTTAGGCTGTCGAAGTAATCAAAAATTAGACTCAGAAAATAAAACACATGTATATTTTCTTACCACCAGAGCTCGCCTCAATCTGCTCCAAATGCCCTCTGTGTGCTTCACTGCTGTGAGCACCAGGGGCAAAAAAGGACAGCAACGACGGGGCCTCATTGCAAAGCACAAAAAGGGTAGCTACTGTGGTGCTTCACTGCTGGACACGCAGTACACCTTTTTAGCAAGAGAGGGTGGACCAGGGGGGCCAAGCCAGGTGGACCACACCTAAAATTATGAAAAACATAATTTTTTTAATTAATGAAAAACATAATGAAACACACATAATGAAAAACATAATTTTTTTAATTAATGAAAAACATAATGAAACACACATAATGAAAAACATAATGAAAAACACCCCCGCCCCATCATAAAAATATTAATAATCAACTTTAATTCAATTTTTAATGAGGGGTAGGGGTTTTCAATTAAAAATTACACCTGTGGGTGTGGCCAGGTGTAAAAACAATGGGACACCCCCTCCACATTACATTACTCGACATATACGGGGATCTTCTGCTCACGTGGAGGAGATACAAAGGGCGGGTAGAGTGTTGGTATCGAACAGTTCTATGAGGTGGTTAGTCATCCCTGCCTCTAGACATGGAACACATGGCGTGATCTGAGATGGTAAACTTCTCTAAACCACGGATAGTGCCATGTTTTAGTGCTTTGGCGATCTTTTTACTCGACAGATGCCCTAAGGCATTATAGACATCCAGTTAAGAAATTACGAGGGAATGAACAGGATGCGCTGTTTGGCAAACGGGTGGAGTTTGATATAAAACTGGCAAGAATTGGAGATCTGCGACCTCCTCCTGTGAAGCCACGGGTACGCTTTGTTCGGAAGTTATTGAGTAACTGTTAGGACCAAAAGACAAAGTATATCCCTATTTAGTTAACTGACTCATCGCTACAAGTTTAAATCGCGGGGGGGGGGGGGGGCCCCATAAAGCGCGTCATCTAAAGTTAAAGCTGACCCAGTGTTTAACAGGATACTCGCGATTCCTATACCAGTCGCGGTAATTGTGTTTTTGGGGTGTGCAGTGTGAATATCTCTATGGCAGATCCGCATAGATGTAAGGAACCGGAACCTCTGGTCCTTAAAATGGATGGAGCTGCCAGTGTCCACTATCCATTCTTGCTTTGGGACGCCAATACAGCTTACTGCAGGTTTCTGCTCCTGGTCTCTGCCATCATGCTTGCGAGATTTACGTTTTGGACGTGGGGTGCGTATGTTAGATGGAGATGGTGGCTGGGGAACGCGAACATTGGAGATGCCAGATGCTGGTGAAAACTGCTTAGAAGGGGAAACAGATATGACTTGTCCCTCGGTCACCACAATTGTAACAGGTTACAACAGAGTGCTGCTGGGTACTAGAGAGTAGGTGGTACCCGAGTAGGCATTGTAGTGATGCAAAAGGCGATGCCAGAGGAGCTTACATGTGAATTATCGTTGAACACAATGCTCAAATGACTATGAAAAACTTTGAGGGTTATGTTAAGGTCAGTCTGCACTGAGACCCTTAAAGGCGTATAGGTCTAAAGCAAACCAGCTACCAGTATATATCTTATATCCAGTATTGCTCTTATATATACATATAGTGTTTTTATAAAATTGATTATTTTTAAATTATGTAATTTTTATTACTATTACGTATCCAATCATGTATTCACACAACTATGTGTTTTTTCTATAATAATTTAACCCATTGCTTGTAAGTCCACCAATCGGAGTTAATTACTTTTCTCTGATTGGTGGACCCCTCCCATATATACCAGGTGTTGTAACCATTGTAACTCAAATTACCATAAGACCATAAACCAGTTGGACTGAATTTTGATAACGTAAACATTGACCTCAAAGAAGAACTGAGGCTCAAACAAGACTGGAAGTTTTTTAGAGAAATTCTCAAAAACGATGACGACCCACTAAATAACGTACATAGTACGAGCGACATAGATAC
>JAHWFO010054421.1:0-13270 GCA_023313115.1 Rhysida immarginata
CCGTAGCGAATCGCTCGAGAGTGGGCTCGAGAGTGCGGGAACCACTGTGCACGGCACTGTTGTCGGATTTAGCCTAGCACCTTCCCTCGAGGCTGTAGCTTATTGGGAACCTTACTTTTGGTACAACCCTTGTACAACTGGAATTATCCCGGGCAACGCCGGGTGCCTCTGCTAGTCTGGAGATAATGGAGAGTTAGTTTCTAGAAGGCCGTGGAAATACCCTTCCATTGACTTTATTCCAAGTCACTACTTGTTATTGTGCAATGTCATTTCATCCCTAACATTATTCCTATTGAAGACAGAAACCTAATTCTTCGTCCTTATCGTTTTCCCATTATTCTCATGGGGTCGCTGTTGTTATTTGATTTGTATTTGGCAATGATTTTTTTTTACGGCCGGATGCCGTTCCTGACGCCAACCTCTTGAGAGGAAATGTTAGAAATGGAACAAACATAAACATCTATGCCCTCGGCGGGATTCGAATCCGCGACTCGCTGGTTCCAAGGGTGATAAGACCTGCGCCTTAGCACTCTCGGCCACCGAGCCGGGAGAGACCTAATTTCAAGTGCTAAGTTGTAGAGCATCGTCTAATTGGTGTAAATCCATCGACAAAAGCAATATTTTATTCGTTCAAAATAAACATATCAATTGCATTAAGAACTGGTATTATAAGCCGCCCTGCTCCTTTCATTTGACAAAATTAAAGTTAACTTAACGCATGTAAAAACAAATTCAAAATCAAACTGAATTGCATAACGGTAATAACGAAACAATTTTAATGGGAATAACCTATTTCATTTAGGACACGCAGGGATTTAGTATTTACGTAATACGTGTATATGTATTTTATATTAAGTTTGAAAATCTAACCATATTACCCTTTGTTTAAACTTGATGGAGATATTTCCTGGACATCCTGATTTTCAAATATAACGATCTAAATATCACTTGATCGTGTCAGCGGACTAACCCACTTTCTTGGACTACTTAACAGTTTAGATATTCATGACATAATAACCGCACGACTGATAGACGACAAACTCTCAAAAATGGAATGCGGAAGTACCTCAATGAAAATATTTTCACAACGGTGGATAGAACATTCTCTCGACATAAGAATTTCTATTATCTGTCGCGTTTTTTTATGGAATTTCTAAAATATTTAACGGGCTTGTGACTACCAGCATGTTGTATAAACCCCTTCGAGATTTCGAAGTCGGGCCATGCAGTAGCAAATTAAAGATATAAACGGGTTGGGTAACATACGAGTTTTATTTGTGATAGATACCGTGGTATTAATTACTCGTTTCTTCGCTTTATCTCAGCATTGCATAGGACGTAAATCTGACGAGGACTCGGCTCTTGTTACCTGCCCTCCTTGGTCACCTTATCTCACTCCATGTGACCTTTTCATTTGGAGTTACTTAAATGTTAAAGGTTACGTACTTCCTTTACCAAGAAACAGTCTCGTCAAAGGATCACGGATGCATTGCTACCATTGATGCATTGACTCTGATATACAGGGTGTCCGACAGAATTACTACTAATAATAAAAGTTACCGTAATAATTCTTATACTAATAATAACAAAATAACCGACTTTTGATTTTCATCAAGTTTAGGAAAACTCACAAAGTTTCAGTAGATCTCCACATGAGCGCCTCTAGTGGCCCGAAAATGTCAAGACGATATACTACCTCTCTCCATGTGTTCTGCAGCATTTGAAGAGTGCACCAGTGCCAAATATCCGCTTCCGAAAACAGCAAGGTCCTGCAATTGAGTTCGATAGACAAGGGTTTTTAGGTACCCCCAAAGAAAAATATTTAAGGGGGGTCAAATCGGATGACGTGGAAGCCATGCAATAGGACCGGATCTTCCAATTTATCTTTGTGGAAACTTCCGATCAAGGTAATCTCTTTCGACATTGGCGTCTAGTGGCGCCTCTAATGGGACGGGCGTAATCAAGGATGTTCAAGGACGGAAGAGGAAGGAATAGGCAAAAGTCAGCTGGTTTTCAACCGTTGTCAATTACGTGCGTACGTAAAACTAGCAGTGCTTCGCGGTCAAAACGCGAGGGAATTTTACGTACAACTTGTTGAAGCTGTTGCAGTTCGTGCTCTTCCATACAGAACTATTGCAGAGTGGGTAGCAGCTTTCCAACGTGGACGAGTAGCAAATATCGATATGCCTCGTACAGGACCCCCTACGACTGGTCGTACCGATGTTGCTTGTGCCGAGATCATACAATGCTTACGTAACGACACGATAGTTTCTACAGAATTTGATAACAGAAACAGGTACTTACAGGCAACTGTGCAATTGTACAACACGATCTGCTAAATGGCTGACGATGCACTGACAAATAACAAAAGAACACACATTACGAAACACGTGAACCTGCAACGATACGAACATGAAGGAGACACCATGCTGAATAGGATCGTTGCCATTGACGAAACCTGGGCCAGGACTTCTACTGAATTGCGTTATCAAGAATCGCCGTGAGAACACAAAATCCGTCAAAATCCATCTCCGGTGAATTTGATGGTCATTTTAGCCTATGACTTTGGGGGAATTCTTTTGTGTCATTTTGTTCCCCATCGTCAAATTGTTCATAGCCTATGCCGCTTATCTGCAGAATAACTTACGTCGAGCTATCAGGAATAAACGTCCCGAGTTGTTAACAATATAATCATCTTTCACGATAATGAAACAGCACATACAGCAGACATCCTTGACTTTTGTCTCGCTTTTTATATGTTGCAGGAATTTTGTCCCTCGTACGCATCTACTTTTGAAATCTTTCGCACTAACAAAGCGTGATTTTTGAGATTTAAAACTTTAAAGCAATCGATCAATTACATGTGTTTCATTGAAAAGGTCATCTTTTGTTTTAGTATACAACGAAATGCTTAGAGAAAATCAAAACTATACCAACACATGAGATGAATGAGTATATATTCTAAGCTTCACAAATTAAAGGCGATAATTTTCTTCTTGCAATAAAAATCCACCCAACAAGAGTTGAAAAGAAACTGGAATTATGTAAGCACCTTAATTTGTTATGATCTGCAGCACAACAAATAAATCTTGTTAAGTGCGATGACAGTAGTCATTAGCACAAGATGCGCTACTCTAATCGCCTATTGCCAAATTTGCAACGTTAGCAGATAATCAATGCGAATGTGCTTTGCAATATGAACAGCTTTTATTTGTAGACCGAACTTTGAACACATTAACATGTGTAAACTGATCATGATCAAAACTGAAACAACATGAAAATAACACGATAACATGTGGAGCTTAGAATTTCGCTCATAAAGCAATAATTATTCTTTTCATTAAATTCCAGCAATAGGTCGAACTTAAACTTTTCTTTTTGACGAACAGCGCAAGTATTTTGTCCAAGAAAAACCAACATCCACTTAAAAACAATAAAAATCTTAAGGGTTAAGGGAGCATCCCCATTAATAGTTTATTACTTAATAATTAAATTATTATATGCGAAAGCAATTTTGGAAAAGTTTTAGGGAAAAAATTGGAAAATTAGGTTAAGTAACATGTGTTTTTTTTATGTTGAAGAATTATATTTTTAACATCAGTGATTACTAGAAGTTAATGCGAATCCGTACATTAAACTACTTCATGATCTATGCCATCTCAGATATCTGTTTTCAGGAAAAAAGAATCGGAAATATTACTATAGTGGCTATATAATATTACTTTCCCTGAAGGGGAACGAGGGAGTCGATGACGCGTTTACGAGAACAGGAAGTTCCTTCTGCATTATCACGTGGAGATAATCACTGTCATCCATGTGACAACGAATGTCTGCGAGGGTTGCAGGTGGAGGTCAAGGTGGCAGAGCGCTGACATTATGTCAGAGGGGAAAACTTAACACGAAGATGCCGAAAGGTGGAAAAAAGATGATGGATAGAGAGTTGAAACAAGAATCTCTCTCACATTTCATTTCTTTTTCCCTAATCGGAAAGGAGAACCCCTTATCTCGAGGAATGCTCTGGACTCATCAGCGGCAAGATTTCATTGCTCGACATGTTATCTCCTTATTGCTTCGGCCTAATCTCAATTTTGTGCCACGTATGACATAAGAGGCAAACTGAAGGTCTCGAGGACTCTTCATGTTCTACAGATAAAAACGAACTTTATGTGTTACTTGTGCAGATTCATTAAAAACTACTGTCGTCATTAACAATTTACGTCAGCTAACATTAATTTAGTCGATGGAAGGAGGACTCTTGAATGGAGAGAGAAAAGTGCTCGAAGTATGACGCAAAACCCGAACTTCGATAACTCTATATTAAAAAAATTCCTTTAGCATTGCTTATATAAATGTATGCCGATACCAAATTCATTAATATTTCTAATTGTAAATGATTTATAGATAACTTCGATAGTTAATATATTCCACCCGAGTTAGAGAAAGAATAAGTAAGTTAAACGAGAAGGGTAGGAGAAATGCTAAAAGTTTATTGGATGATGAAAAATTATCATGAGCCTAAAACCACTCAGACATAAAAGCGTAGATAAAACGGGCACTTTATTGGGCCGCCTTTTAATACGAACGAATTTCTAGGAAAATTTGGCACTCGGTAAAGGGTTCTCCCCCACCTCTCCATGCCCCTATCTCCCCACCCCCTCGCTTTTGGTTCTATTCGTTGCCTCTTTTTTTTTATGAGTCTCTCTCACAGCCATCCATCTGTTGACATTTAATAGAGAGTTCTCCCGAACTTTTTTAATTTCGATCGTAAACAATAAAGGGAAAAAATATAAAAGAAGAAATGTTAATAACAACAGCGTTTTAATACCGGAAATGAATTGCTGCGATAGACAGGGGAAGAGAAAAAAATTTACATAATCAGAAAGTTTACAGCTTTCCTTACCGTTGCTGAGAATTAATGGGCAGATAGGTTCTTTTAATTGGAATCGAAATGCGTACGGTTTTCGTGGCATTCACAAAGTAAAGCAAGAATTTTTTTCTCTTATTTCTTGATTAAAATTTACAAAAAAGACTAAAATACGCTTTTATTTAATAGCATAGCAATAGACTTTCACCTAAAGCTAATTATTATTATTTATGAACTTCTATATTCGTTCATTTCAGTACTGGAACTATAAGGACTAGAACTTAAAAATTAGGAATACATGTACTTAAATATGTGACCTATCTCAAACTATATTACGTAATTAAATTTATTTTAATAACCTTATTTTACGATTTCAAAATGAAAAGCCCAAAATTTTATTTCAAATATACTAACTTAGCAATATATAGACTTCATTTATTTATGAAACAATACAATGAATCTGATAGCCTAGGGGTAATTGAACTTTCCTCTTACTTCCGTATTGATGATCTAATCCAAAATTTTGGTTCAAAGAAAATTAAATTTACTATAAAAATACAATTCTGATCTCTGAAATTGGAGGAACGTGTAGGCTCTACTAATGAAATATATATGCAATCACCAATGCTATGTTTTATGCAATAACACAGTGCTTCTAAGAACCCTAGGGAGATTCCAGATCAGGAAGTCACTGCTTAAATTCATCTGAGCCAAACCAAAGTTTATATATAAGACCGGTCGATTTGACAATTTCCGGTGTGGAAGAGTTTTTGTACTAGGCATAAATATATGCATAAATTGAATTTAAAAGTAAAATTTCTTATTTGTCACGTGTCTATGTGATCAAGAAAAGATCGATAGGCAATGGTAAATAATAATCAAATAAATTTATTCAAAATAAAATAAATAAATAAAGTTGACGCAGTGGAATAAATCAAGCGAAAGTCAAAGCGAACTCACAGCCCACTGGATAAAGGCCTGAGTGCTGTCTTCAAAATGGCGGCGTTTGTGTGAAATAAGATGGAATAGAAGAATTATTTCACAAATTTGCTTTAATCTTCTAACGAAATCTAAGTTTTTGAACTTGTTATTTAAATGGCTTTATGTTTCAATCAAAACAATGGCAGCATACGTGCAAATAAATATAGTTTCATTTTTTTCAAAGTAGAGCCATCTATGGAGAAAGAGAAAAAGCATCTTTTCTATAAAAAATTTCGAAACCATGTATGATGGTTTTAGAAATCTGCAAAAATTAGTTCCTGTAATAGATTAATTATATTGGTTAGATTTTGTAAGAAAATTAAAGTAAATTTATGAAATAATTCTTTTATTTCAGCTTATTTCACACAGACAGTCCGCCTGCGACCGCCGCCATTTTGAAAACAGCACTCAGGCCTTTATCTAGTGGGCTGTGGCGAACTCTTGGATGACGTGGGAATCACCTCTGACGTCGTCGATATATGGTTGATTAACGGAGAAGGCGGTGTTGCTATTTGTAAACGTCGCTAGAAGATATCTCTCCGAACGTGGCGTTTCGCAGTGAACGCTCACCAGATCCGATAATGAAATTTCACTGGTCAATAATGATCGGTGGACACGGGGCTAAAAGACTGCTTCCTCTGTCGTCTTTCCACTCTTTCTCAATAGTCTGCTAACTCTCCATCATCTCCAGTTACTGATGATTTTTAAAGATTTTCAAGAAATTGTTAAGTACTAAGAACTCTCTTTTCTAAGAAAAGCCTGAAACCTCTTATTAGTAAGTCTTGCCATAAGAATGAATATCGATTTTTTATCGATAATGGTTAATTTTTCGCAATCTGAGGTAGACACCCATCTTCCTCATGCTTTGAAGATCAGGTGTACAAAGTTTCATCGGGATAGTAATAAAACTGTGGGTGACGACATCGGCTGATGCAATCGAAGTACAATGCCGAGTCAGAAAATCTGCTGTCGTCGGAGATTAATTTAGCTGTGATAGCACGACATTTTAGGTGTCATTTGTTTTATCGTTTTGCGCTTTATAAAATAGCTTAAAAATTATAATTGAAGAGAACTGCGCTGGATTAAAGAAGTCACTCACAAACAGTCACGATATGCTTATAACGACAGCCACTTTTGGCACAGTCGTAAAAACTTTAGCACATGGAACTCTAGCAGACTGGTAGAATAAATCTTCAATAAAAATACAGTCCACAGTCCTGAAGTGTGGCGAAGCAGGCTCTACTTGAGTTAATAATTAAATGAAGCGACGCACTACGCCTTTCGTCTTCGCAAACTTCGCTGGCAGTCAATTTCTCGGAGAGAAAATATTACTGACGGGAATGCGTCCACTCTTGAGCTAAGGGTGGATAC
This sequence comes from Rhysida immarginata, assembly GCA_023313115.1. Taxonomy (NCBI): domain Eukaryota; kingdom Metazoa; phylum Arthropoda; class Chilopoda; order Scolopendromorpha; family Scolopendridae; genus Rhysida; species Rhysida immarginata. Next base: position 7,217 of record JAHWFO010054421.1, read on the forward strand.
GAATAGATGCGGTGAGTGACGATGCAATGAGATAATTTAGTTCTAACGTTAAATGGCGTGGGATTTACACACTAAAGTCACTGTCCGGTTGTCGATACTGTTAGGTACAGAAAGAAAGACACAGTTCGGGGATTTAAGTAAGAAAAGTTCGCAAGTTCACGGGCGGCGAGGTGGACGCAGAGTCGTGGAGTATTCCTCCTGTTCCTTACGGAGAAGCCAGCGAAAAGGCGGAGTATTCCTCCTGTTCCTTGTTCGTGGTACAGGGCGTAAGAAAACGGAAACACTCCAGCCCAGACGCTGTCAACTCGGTCATCTCCAGCCGTCTCGGGAAACGCAGTTTCAAAGTAAGAGAATAGTTCAGCTCGTACGTGGCAGTGGAAGAGAGTCAAATGGCTTAACACTACCACACGTACCTGACGAGGGAATTGACTCGTCGTTGTCGTTGCTTTCGTTCCGGCGTTCTCGGGCGTCGTCAGCACACGATAATGTTGGCCGCTCGCCTCCTTGCTCGACGCTGTCGAAAGCCAAGGGCTCCAGTAGCCGATATAAGCACGTGGCAAGGGCGCTTACGAGGGGTTGCGCTCGTTACTGGAAAGCTTCGCTGTCGGCGACCGCTTCGGCTGCTTCGATATGTGGCGGACGTGTAGCTCCGTCTCCCGTCGGTTCCTCGTGGCGGGGAATTGCCTGGCGCCGATGATGTCGAGAGCTCGCTCGCTGTCGCTGTCGCTGTCGCTGTCGCTGTCGGCTTGCCTGAGGCTGGCGACGGCGAAAGTTCGTTCGTCGTCGGCGTCCGTCACCTTGCTCTGACGGGCTATTATCGAGCCGTCGTTTGCAGTCGTTTCGCTCATTTAACGCCGAGCGAACATGGCAAACGATGTTTGCTTTACGATTCTCTGTCGTATTCTGCCGTCGTTGGTCTTTCCCGCTCGCTTTCCTCTGACGTCGTTCACCGTCGGCCAATCCCACCTCGAAACGTCGATCTCTCGGATTGTCGTCCAATCCTACTTTTCCCTTATCGTCGTCTCGGAGAACCGAACGTGAAAACGTCTTCGAGCGACGATGCTTGACACGTGACATTATTGCATTTTTTCAGATCTAATGGTACTATTGACATTGAAATTAAACGTAATAGAGATAGCTCCTAATTTTTGATTCACTCTGTATCTATAAAACACAAATTTTGTTAAATGTGGCCGAGATGACGTTTTTTATACTGTAACTGCGTGACTAACGATCATTAAGAAAAAAAGGTAATGACATTCAAAGAGAATGATAGGGCTGTGGAATCGGAGGGAGGGGGAGAATATTCCTCACTCCGATATAACGTAATTTTTGAAAAATGTGCCTAAAAGGTGAAATTATTACATGTTCTTTCAGAAAAATTTCATATTACGAAAAGTAATGCCTCCATGGCTGTAACTTTTTTATTTTTTAACCGATTTTCAAAATTCTTTTTGTATCTGATACTTACATTTGTCCTCTATGTAATGCACTATTCACTTTTCGACATAGTCCCCATCCCTTTCCACGCATTGCGCCAACGCGTGACTGGTCGGGTGAACCCGTCGGAGACGAATTTCGGGTTGTTGTCGACACCAGGACCGAACGGCAGATTTCACCTCGTCGTCAGAACGCAACTCATGCCCCTTAAGGTGCTCTTTCCTCTTTGGGAAGTGGTGAAAGTCGCAAGGTGCAAAGTCTTTCATTTTTGAACTGCAGTTTTTCATCTTTGAACTGTAGGCGCTGCAACCCCCTCTGATGTGTGGCGACCGTGTGCGGACGGGCGTTATCGTGCTGCAGAAGAGGATCCAAAGCTGCCATTCAATCCTCGTGTCGACGACAACCCCGGAATTCCTCTCCGACGGGTTCACCCAACTAGTCCACGCGTTGGTGTAATGCGTGGAAAGGAATGGGGACTATGTCGAAAAGTGAATAGTACATTACATAGAGGACAAATGTAAGTATCAGATACAAAAAGAATTTTGAAAATGGGTTAAAAAATAAAAAAAGTTACAGCCATGGAGGCATCATGACTTTTCAATATGCCCTCGTATTTTCTGTATTAAGAATTCATTACTACAATGTTCGATAATTAATAACCGAGATTGGCGCTACTTTGAACGTGTTCAAGCATATGCGACCACGACGATGCGTATTTTCCATCTATAAACTATCCTTAAATAAATAACGTTCCAGTAATAAACATGGAACAAAGGGCAAACATTGACTTCTGTTTTAAATTTGGAAAAACCACTACGAAACCACGACTTTGCATATGTGTACAAATTTTCAGCAAAACCGGATTAGTGGAAGGGGTTGAAATATTGATCACAAGATTTCATCCACCAAACATGACCCAAATGGCGAAAGTTATATAAGCGTTGTAATAATAATAAAAAATGAACATTATTCTCCACTTTTGCCTTTTACTTAATTCAGATGGGGGCCCGATCAGTGATTCATAATTAATACATTGGTGGACTGGCTTGACCAATCATTAATTTTTTTCCCTGTATACGCCCTTTTGGTTATTTATTCTATGAGTGCCCGACTTCGCTAGTCTTTTCGTTATATACAGTCGTTCTTTCGTATCTCACGTCAGTATTATTGTACTCCCTGGTCACTGCTGAATGATGAGAGCTTCGCCCTCGAAAAGCGCTTACAGGTCGTATTTTTCCTTTATGATATTTGCTGTGCTGAAAGATTTTTTATTTATTTCTATTACTAATATCCATATAACCCCTTTTTATATTTTTTCTGATTTTTTGTCATTATCGTATTTCTTTTGGATACATTTTGCCAAATTTCCCGAAAAAAAAACTTTCTAATTACAATTCACATTGCTGAATTATGTCGAGATCCTACTAGAATATGAGATCAGATTATAAATTTCTGCTTTCATTTGAAACCATTTTAAGCTTTTCATAAATCAGTACATAAGATTATTTACAGTATATGCTAATTGTAAGCTTTTTTATTAATGTATATGCCTAAGAGAAAATTTCAATTTTTGAGGAGACTGCGTAAGAGAACTAAATATCTGCTGAACCCTGTGTTTTCTCTTAATGGGATAAGTAAATTTAGATTATAATATGTCAAAAGCTTAAGCAGAAATGACTGAAAAAGAACAAGAAATTAATTACGCTAATGATTTCTCGCTAATTAAGATGCTGTCATTAAATCTGGAATACTGAAACTACAGTACATAGTAAATTTCATGTCAATTGGGATCTATAAGCAAATGTCATTTAAGGCCTACGTTTAAAACTGCATGTAGAGTCCACTATGAAAATTAGACTGCATATCAAAACGATGATAATCTCCTGAGAAAAAGGTGAGTTATCACAAATGTCATTTAACCCTTGAAGTTATTGGCGCCTGCTATGGCCATTAGATGTTGTATCTAATAATGAAACTATAAGCTTATATTAAACTTCCTGGCAATCAGTTGAGTAATACCAGAGTTTTAATTAAATAATTTTCAAGATTGTAAATTATTTTTGCTTGCAGTTTTTCACATTTCCTGCCTTGACAAACTTAAGCCCAGTTCACATTAGCCGTCTGCAAAAAAACGCGGCGTCTCATAAAAACGTATCAAAATTGCCTCGTCTGAACGTCGGGACGCGAGAAAATCAGAGGCAGTTCACTCTCTGACGGGGTGCGCAGGATTTAGGGACGCGCATGCACCACTCTCTGTGCCGCATTTGACTTCCGACCTTAGAATTTCTGAGGCAGGAAAGAGTAAAAAACGAACAATTTAACCAACAAAAATGCCGTATTGTGTTGCTCCCGGTTCCATCAATTCGGAAAAGGCAAAATTATTGATTAAAGTAACGTTTCATCGATTTCCGTGTACTGTTTTACAGGGTCTTTATAATTAAAGTTCCATTTTGACATGGCCATAAAAAACTACTGGACCAAAAGCTATAATACTTGGTAATATTATACAAGAGGGCATGGGAAGTTCATACCCACCAAAAAAAAAATTAGTTCAAAAGGTCACCACCAGCATGGAATGGCGCTCTATGCAATATTCGTATACGAAATTAGACACGAAGACACAGGTTAACAAGTCTTTAATCGTTACTAAAAATAATTTTAGTCATGTAACTAATTTTAGTTTTTGGTCCAGTAGTTTTTTTTTATGGCCATATCAACATGTAACTTTAATTTAAAGACCCTGTAATAAATTAATGATAACTCGCGGCACTCGGTAGTCAATCTGAGTTATTTCGACTTTTAGTCACAGCCAACAACGAAAGTGCAGTTATTTCGAAATCGGAAATACGTCTAGGCACGAAGTAAGCTAATGTTTGTAAACACGCACCCCGTCCATAGACTTGCCTCCGGAGACAGGAACTGCTCCGCTCTGTGATTGGTCAAGTGATAACACGTTTTTACGTCACTGATTGTAGCGAACTGAAACTGAAAGTGCTCTGAGTTGTCTGAGGAGTCCACGAGGAAGGAGAGAAAGCCGTCCTGCTCAAATAGAGAGATTTGTGCGTATATTCTGTAACCGAATTTTTAGTAAATTTTATAATTTACTAAGGCACACCAGTGAAGTGCATAAACAAACACTAAAAATCATTTAAAAAACAAAAGTGTAAATCATTTAAAAAAAAAAAAGAAAATTCTTAGGATTTTTTATTTTTTGTTTTAATTAAAATTCGCTCAAAAATACATTTAGTAATGAAAAATGATTATTTCAAAAATTATTATAAATGATTATAAAAATTATTTTATCATAACAATAGAATTTCATAATAAAATGTGCCCGAGGAGGCGGGTCCGACCCCGGCCGAGGACGACGAGGATTTTTTCAGGGGAAAAATCCGGAGATCACGCACTTCCTTCGGAAGAGAAGTAAAGAACTCTTGCGAGGCAAAATTTGCGGCCCCTATAACGCCGTCCTGAAATGATCATGGCAGTTCAAAAGGACGTTAATACCAAACAAACCAAACCAAATCATAATAAAATGAACCTCTCCTCCTTCCTCTCTGATTTCACTCAAGAGCGTTTGTAGTAAATGTTTTGGTTTTTTTCCTGAAGGGTTGGCACCATGCAAATTAGCGACAAAAGGAGGAATCGGGTATTTGAAAATTGCTAACGAATGATAATTTATTTATTTATTTATAAAATTTATTTCAATCTGAAGAATCAGAGAGAAAAGGGGAAAAACACCAAAAAAGCAAGCTTTAACGAGTGTGTTCCCCAAAACATAAAAAGAAAACACAAAAATCAATCAGAAAATTAATACAATCATAAAATAATACAATCAAAAGAGATTAATTAACAATTTAAAATTATCCATTTTTTAACCAACAGTTTAAAAATAAATTTATTATCTGCATTTTTAATATCAGTCGGGATCTCATTCCACAAAGTTATCATCTTATTATAAATAGTTAATTTACCAATATTCTTTCGAAAATAATCTTCTTCAATTCTTCTTCTGCTCTTTTTCCCAACTATTAGAATATCGTTGCTTCATTTCTTCTCTTTCTCGTAGTATCATTAAAAAAACATTTCTTTTAAATAACCTAATTTAAAAATCACGTGCGGATTTTGAAACGATATTTTATATTTCAAAAGCAAAACTAAAATTTGAAGCTTTTTGATTGTTACTATAGATGACGTAGAAATATATTACTGCATATAAAAGTAATGTGTACTAAGAAATATTTGGCTCAGACTATTGTGAACTTCACTTTATTCGTGAAATATGAAATTGCTTTAACATTAATTTGCTTGGAAAAAAAATTCCCAAAACTTTTTATTATGTTTAAGTGGTTTAGACGTCTATTCATCTCCTTTAATCAATAACGTTAAATTTTTTTAACGATTTTAAAACAAATTAGTTTAAAAATTTCATAAATTTTTTTATAATCTGGACATTTTAATTAAAAAAAACAAAACAGAAAAGTTCGCCAACGGGTAGCGTAGATTTCAGAGATGTTTCATCATGTTTCTCCTGAAAGATAAATTTCATTTTCCGTTTTCGCAATACCCAAGTGTGTGCGCCAATCACAATTAGGTCGCCGGAGTTGGCCTTAG
>JAHWFO010054430.1:0-12615 GCA_023313115.1 Rhysida immarginata
ACAGTATCATAGCTCTTATGGGTCGCAACAGCGCCCTCAGCATTGACAACAAGCTACTTCTGTACAAATCGATTATCCGGACCATACTCCTCTATGGCATGCCTGCGTGGGCGACTATCTGTAAAAGCAGATGGAGTGAACTACAGTCATTCCAGAATGTTACCCTGAGGACCATTGCCCAGCTGGACAGAAGGACGGTGAAAAACCAATCCATCCACCTCGATTTAAACATGGCCCATATCGGTAAGTTTATACAGGATCTCCTTTTGATTATGATACAGAAGATGAAGACTCACGACAATAAGCTTGTGAAAGGGATACTGGAGAACTCAATGAATATGAACTGGCATACGAAGTATCGTAAACCGAGGCACGTTCTTGACATCAATTTTGAAGATATTAGCAACGTCTCTTTCCCAGACTACTGGAAGATGTGATAATATTATTTCTCCTTGTTGTTTTTTATTTCGTTTGTTTTTTGTTTCTGACAATCGTCAATCTTATTTTCTTTTTTGTATAATATGGAAGACCGCTTGGGTTGGTTAGGCTTCTTGACTACCTCAGTGTATTTCATTTGGAGTTTATTCTGGTTAGATGAGCTTTGTGAAAGCGCTGCTTTCGTCCCATCCTAACGAATGTACACTTCACTGTTCGATTGTCGATTGTCTTGTTGTGTATCAACTTTCTGATAAATCAAGAAATCGACGTGGCTTTCCTCTGTGAAACTCACCTCAAACCAAGCCAAGACTTCAAGCTACCTGGCTATTGTGTGTACCGTAAGGATCGAATGGCTTCAAATGCTGCAAGATGTGCGTCTGGGGGCGCTGCGATCATCATTAAGAGGGGAATTCAACACCAAGAATTAGTATCCAAGTCTTATGCAGGTATGGAATCAGCCTCCATCATTATCAATGACGTCTACTGTGGTAAAGTGAACTTCGTAGCGCTCTACAATTCACATAAGCATTATCTTGACATTTGCGAGCTTGATGAACTCTTCAGTGGTGACACCCCAGTCGTCCTGGCTGGTGACCTAATGCCAAGCATCCAAGCTGGAACTCCAGAACGCAGAATTACAACGGCATGATTCTCTATGGGTAAATACAAGGTAGAGATGATATCATCGCTGCTGGACCTGTGGAGGACACCTACTACTGCGACCACTCCCCTAGTAGTGATGTTTTGGACATCTCGCTCTTGAAGGGTTTCTTCAAGCCGTACAATGTCTTCACGATTGATGACCTTTCTTCTGACCACAAGCCTGTGGCGTTGAACTTTGACAATGTTGACATAAATTTCCGAGAGGAACTCGTACATCATCAAGACTGGAAGCTCTACAAAGATATTCTTAAGGACTATGGCTACCATCCCGACGTTGCTTACTGTACTGAGGACATCGATCAACTTGTTGATGACATCACCAGATGTATTAACAGTGCCATAGAAGTCAGTAAGTATCCATCAGAGAAAAAAACCTTCTCATCGAATCCAACTCTCTCCTGGAATCCAACGCCTAATTGCTGAAAGAAACAGGACCCGTAGACTTTGGCAACGCTATCGTGAAACTTGGCTCAAAACCAAGTACAACAGGTTAGTGCGAAGAGTTCAAGAGGAGATAAAAGAGCTTCGCGACGCTAGATGGAATGAAAAACTCAAAAGCTTGTCGGCTCGCGACAATTCCATTTGGAGTATGGTTAGAGCTTTACAGAAGAAGAAGAATGTTATGCTTCCTCCACTCCGTACACCACAAGGTAACTATGTGCAAACTGATCAGGACAAGGCCCAAGTCATTGCAGATTCACTAGAACTGCAGTTTGTTACTCCTACCAACGATAAGCCCGAGAGCCAAATCATGTCTCGGCGTGTGGAAGAAGGTATTTACAACTTTGATGAAGTCCCGAAGCATTTTACGAAGTACAACATCGAGGCTGGTGAGATCGCCAACATCATAAATAAAATGAAAAAGAAGAAGGCTCCAGGAAAAGACAAGGTGAGTAATAACGCCCTTAAGAATTTCCCAAAGAACTTTATTGAATTTCTCACCAATATAATTAGCGACTGCTGGAAATTTTCTTACTTCCCTGTGGCTTGGAAGAAATCTGTTGTGTTGAGTATCCCAAAGCAGGGAGAAAATCCTGCAATTCCCGCGAGCTACCGACCTATTAGCTTGCTACCCTCGATGTCCAAGGTGTTGGAGAGAACGATCCTTGTCAGATTCCAAGATCACTGTCTAGCCAATGACCTTTTACGGGAAGAGCAGTTTGGCTTTCGTGCTGCCCACTCTTGTCCGATGCAGATATGGAGGCTCGTTGAAGACCTGAGCACCCCCCTGAACCTATCCAGGTACTGTGGGGTGGTATTTCTCGATGTCAGTAAAGCTTTTGACCAAGTGTGGCATGAGCGCCTTCTCTACAAAATGATCAGAGACGGGTTCCCTGCCGATTTGATCTTGATGGTGAAATCCTTTCTTGACGGCAGATCCTATCAAGCCAAGGTTGGAGAAAATCTTTCCACACCCCGTGTTGTAAAGGCCGGTGTCCCTCAGGGTTCTGTCCTCGGGCATATGCTATTTAATTACTTTGTACATGATTTCCCAAAACCCGATAATTGTAATCTGTATTTTTATGCGGATGACACTGCCATTATGACATGGGCACACCAGCCGGCTCACGTTTTCACTCGGCTGCAGTGCGCCTTGAAGCAGTTCGAAGACTGGTTTAACTGCTGGAAGTTGAACCTTAACGTCGGAAAGTGCAAGGCTTTGTACCTCAATAGGAAGCTCAAGCATACCCCAGATTCTCTTGTTCTGTTCAATAAAAAACTAAACTGGGTGGACAACTACAAGTATCTGGGAGTTATCATTGACTCAAGACTCTCATGGAACCAGCATATGTCCTATGCTCTGAACAAAGCGAAGAGGGCTAAGTACAGTATCATAGCTCTTATGGGTCGCAACAGCGCTCTCAGCATTGACAGCAAGCTACTTTTGTACAAATCGATTATCCGGACCATACTCCTCTATGGCATGCCTGCGTGGGCGACTATCTGTAAAACCAGATGGAGTGAACTACAGTCATTCCAGAATGTTACCCTGAGGACCATTACCCAGCTGGACAGAAGGACGGTGAAAAACCAATCCATCCACCTCGATTTAAACATGGCCCATATCGGTAAGTTTATACAGGATCTCCTTTTGATTATGATACAGAAGATGAAGACTCACGACAATAAGCTTGTGAAAGGGATACTGGAGAACTCAATGAATATGAACTGTCATACGAAGTATCGTAAACTGAGGCACGTTCTTGACATCAATTTTGAAGATATTAGCAACGTCTCTTTCCCAGACTACTGGAAGATGTGATAATCTTATTTCTCCTTGTATTTTTTATTTCGTTTGTTTTTTTTTTGTTTCAGACAATCGTCATTCTTATTTTCTTTTTTGTATAATATGGAAGACCGCTTGGGTTGGTTAGGCTTCTTGACTACCTCAGTGTATTTCATTTGGCGTTTATTCTGGTTGGATGAGCTTTGTGAAAGCGCTGCTTTCGTCCCATCCTAACAAATGTACACTTCACTGTTCGATTGTCGATTGTCATGTTGTGTATCCTTGAAGAAGCCGGGAATAAATGGCGAAACTAGTTGTAATCCTGTTGTCCATCTTTTATACTGCAAAGCCACAACTCACTTCGTTAAAAACATTTCGCGTCCCTGGGGGTGATGGGGTAAATTTTGAAAATTTTAATTTTGTAGTGGTAGGGGTTAGACCCCATGTGTTATTTAGAAAGTTGTAGAGCATCATGTAAAATATGGGTTATTGGAATGGAGAAGATATACTCTCTTTCTCTGTCTAGAAGTAAGTGTCCAATTTGGGATTTTATGAAAATCTACAAAAAGCACGACGTAAGTATGGAGAGGTAAATACCAGATTTGATACTTAAGATTGTTAAATTGGGATTCCTTAATGTTGCTTCTAGCAAGAAAATTGGTAGAGACTTTGCAATACTATAACGGGAGAACAGAATTTCCGACTAGTTTAGCCATTTATTCCCGGCTTTATCAAGAATCTAACAGCGGAAATAAATGGCGAAACTAGTCGGAAACTTTGTTCTCCCGTTATTGTATTGCAAGGCTTCTAGTAAATTTATGTATGACTGCGAAAATAATCTAATTTGCTTGAATTAGGTTGTGATGCTCTGAATAACATTTTCTTAATTCACCAGCAGAATATGGCAGAAATTATGAATATTGATTATAGTAATAGCCACAGTTTGCCTCAAATGAGCTCTTACAAAAAAAGAACAGCTCTCTTTTGTTATTATTAACTGGGAAACGGATCTGGTGACAAAAATTCAAAATATGGTATATTTAGTTTAATTTCTATATAAATTAATTTAATTAAAATTTTTGAAAATTATACATTGATTTATATTGAGTAAATTATTTTTTAAAAAATGGATACTTATTAATGGAAAATAAAAGATTCCAAATCGGACACTTATTTCTGACAGAGTGAGGAATACATTGTGGTTAAGTTTGTTTGTGAGTCATATTAGTTTTCAAATAAGCAACTTTGGTTTGAAATTAGGCATGAAGCAAGGAATGTCCAAAGGCTAACTGTTGGCAAGCTAGATGTCTTCAATTTGGTCAGTGGGTCATATGAAATTAGTAAATGATGTTTGTCATAGCTTGGAAGCGCCATGTGACATTTGACGGTTTAAAATTCTGTTTGAAATATAAGGGATGAGTCAAAATAATGTATACACGCTTTGAACTGCCAGAGAAAATTCATTTTCCTACGTATAAGGTTAAGTTTCTGAGAAAACGAAACTACAGTCCAATTGCTAAATTGGAAACTAATTGTATGTACTTTCTGGTCAAACTGAATGTTCCAAACGGTTAAAGTAAATGTTCAAAATGGTAACCATCAATACATCATCAATACGTTTTGTTTGGTATTAACGTCCTTTTCAACTGCTATGGTCATTTCAGGACGGCGTTATCGGGGCCGCAAATTTTGCCTCGCAAGGGTTATTTAACGTGCAGCCGGCAAACGACTACACGGGACCAACGGCTTTACTTCCCTTCCGAAGGAAGTGCGTGATCTCAGGATTTCCCCCTGAAAAATCCTCGTCGTCCTCGGCCGGGATCGAACCCACGTACTCGGGCATCAGAGGCGATCACGCAACACACTGAGCCACCGAGGCCGATTTGAGGACGAGTCACGATTGATTCCGTACTTCGCACCAAAGTATCAAATTGGATTTCCACACCCACCGCTTGAATCTCATCTCAAACTTTGTCCACGTCACATGGTTTACGACGGTTTACTTGATATTTTAATGTGTGCATTATGAGAAAAAAATCGAGCGGCGTAAGGTCTGGAGTGCGTGCAGGAAACTCGATTGGTCCCCTGCATCCTATCCACCAGTCTGGTACAATTTGATCCAAGTAAGCTAGCAGATCTTATTGGTAATAAAACCTGTCATTACCAATCGTACATTATACGAATAGCAGGGAAAATGTAATCAGCAAGCATTGTTAGGTATTTTTCTCCAGTACCGTCAAAACGGAAAGGCCCAGTGAGGGAACATTGCTTTGTTCCAGAAATTTAACCTTGTGCGTAGGAAAATAAATTTTCTATGACATGTCCAAGTGTTTATACATTTTTTGACTTACCCTGTATGTAGTCATATAGTTTCCATCAATATACGATGCTTTGCAGTAAACAAAACTTATCAGTCCCGAAAGGTAATTAGGTTGTCGCAATGGTCTGTCCTTAGGTGCTCTAGCGTCAACGCTTGGGAATTTTCGAATTCTGATTTCGCTCTTTGATAGCTAAGGCAAAAAACCAGCCTGAAGTCATTGGTGGCCAAAATCTGTCTATTGCTTCCCGGTTAAGAGGTCATATCTAAAAGTATATTTATTTAATAGCATGCTAATAATAAGCTTACAGGGCCACCTCTGCACAGGATTGTCTACTGAAGTGGTCATTCTATGAGTTCGTTTATGAGCCACCGTGTCAGTTATTAAGAGGATAAGATCAGATGCTGTAGTTGTTTTTAATTTTTACGCATCCAGGGTGAACCCTAGATGGAATGTTTATTCAGGTTACAGGTTATTAGAATACCAAAACTAAGAAAGAAGAACGTAGGGCAGAAATTACAGGTTACAGATGATCAGATTACCTATCGGTACAGGACAATATGGTTGCTCGTTCTTGTATTCTTGTTAGGCTTATGAAGCTTTATTAATGGCGATGGGTATTTAAGGTTTCACACGGTCCGTCTGTCTGTTATGTGAATTTTTGAATTCCGTTTTCGCCATTCGATAGCAAAGAACAAAAAGTACGTTGGTAACCAAAATCGCTGAACTCCTTCAGAGTTAGTATTATTTTTTTTAGCTTTTCTCCTAGAAACGGGATAGGGCATTCTCAGCACTGCAATAATGAAAGACCCGAGCATCCTACATTGTTTTAAAATTAGTTTAATATTTGTAGCCCGCAATGCGTGCCATGTTACGAGGGTCATTTTTAAATTAAGAACCGTTTTGTAATAAAAACAAAACTACTATATATATTTTCAAATTTTTTTTCTTTACCAGATTCTATGTACCTTAAACTATTTTTCCACATAGTTACCAAGTTTATATAAGCACTTGTCAAAGCGCTCAATGTACAGTCGGCAGCAAAAGTAGCTATCCACCTTGCAGGGAAACATCCGCGTGGGGAACGCTAATGCAATTCCCATCACCCCTGTGCTGTCTACCGAAGTGCATTAACCCAAAAGAAAAATTTTAATGATCGGTGGAAATAGCAGCAACCCATAAGCAAAGAGTGCTTAACTTTTCACGATTTTAATATATTCAGTACAATTTCGGAATTCAACAGAATAAAAAAAAGCCGAATACAAAAGAGGATTAGAAATCTAATACTATTTTTCAATTAATGTATTTTTATTTTTTTTTAATTTAACAAATCACTAAAATTAATTCAGTCAAATTCAATCAAATTAATTCAATTAAAATTTTAATTGAATGAACTTAATTAAAGTATAACACTTTTAATTAGCTTACTTAAACTGCAATAGTAATTGTCAAAACTTATGTATTATTGCTGAAATTTTTTTTCCGCATTACCACTTAATAATCCATTATATCTTGTATGGATACAGTGTTCATTTTAGAAAAACAAAATTGACTTTTATTTTTGAACGGTGAACAGTTACGAGCTATACACTACACTAAGCGCCAAAGTTCATATAAATACAAGATTCCAACCTAAGAAAAGAACCATTGTGAGTGGATTAATACTTTATCCATTCACCTCCTACTTCCACGACTTTCCTAAGTCGTTCAGGCATTGACAAAGCTAGGTTTTCACAAATTTCTGGTGAATGACGAAGACTTTCCCACAAGCGCTGTGCTTGATCAAAAACAGTCACTTTGTTCCGACCACGAGGATTGTGCCACTCCCAGTGACGAACCATTATCCCCCATAAATTTTCAATAGGGTTTAAGTCTGCTGCTTTTGCAGGCCAAGGAAGTAAACGAATCTGTGGGTGTTCAGCAAACCAGTGTTTTACTTTGCGACTTGTGTGGATTGGACTGTTGTCTTGAACCATAATAATTTCTTCTTCAGGCGAAAACACAGAATGGACAGTTGGTAACAATACGTTTTCTAGAATGTCTATGTAGACGTCAGCAGTGAAACGGTTCTCAATCAGCACCAGTTCTCCTGGACCAGCTGCACTCATCCAACCCCACACATTGGCAGTCGCGTGTCCGTTACGTGCAATTTTTGCTATATTGGAAGGCTTATAACGTCCGCCACGACGTCTGTAGCAGTGCAACTGTCCATGGCAATCAGAACTAAAAGTTTTCTCATCCGTGAAGATTACCGTTTTCTATTCTTCTGCGTTCATTGGCAAATGTTCCAACGCAAATCCAAGACGGGTTTCTCGGTGTTGCTGCGTTATCATTTCCTTTACAGCTGGAAGATGATGATGAAGCCCATTTTCTCTCAAACGTCCACGAATGGTATCAGTGCTTGTCGCAATTGCCAACGATTCTCTTATTTGAACAGCATTGTTTAGTGGCTGTGCCAACGATTCATTAGCTATCGCCTCATCCTCAGCAGCAGTAGTGGTCCTTGGTCTTCCACTCTTTGGGCGCCTAGATAAGTCTCCTTCTTCCCATCTTTGAATCAACAAGGAAACAGTAGAGTGATGAAGTCCTGAGATAATAGATAACGAAAAACTCATACACATCTGCAATAATTCTGTGTAAAAACTGAAACGTCAAAGGCGATGTCCGCCGAATTATTTTTGTTTCTTTTTTGGTAATCTGGATTTTATGCTCAGAAATCTTGGATGGGGTTGTGAATGCTCATGCTGAATTTAAATTAGGCATATTTATACAACATAACGAAGGAACTTGAACGACAGCCGTTTATGAACAGGCGATTAAATAATTAAGTATCCACTAATGAATTTCATTTCTTTATGTTACAGTCTTTTTTATAAAAGAATCTGTTACCAATTAATAGATATAAAAAAGAGTTATTGTTTCTGCTGGTTATATAAAACATCCAACTACTTAATAGTGGCGACTATCATAACATAAACATCTGAAATTACATAAAAGTTTCTAGCAATTTGCCGCTTAGTAAAACCACCCGTGTTCCATAATGCTACAATGCTCCCTTTCATTTCTTGAGAAATCGGCCCATTAATTCTCTCCATTATAGAAAATATTGAAGAAATTGAATAAAAACCAACTTTTCACATCCAGGTTTAATCTTTGTATTCTAATTTCAACGATTAAATTAAGAGTGATTTTTTTTCTTTTGGGTTAACACACTTCGGTAGACAGCACGGGGGTGATGGGAATGCTGTTGAATGGCAAAAGCAATCCCCACGCGGATGTTTCCCTGCAAGGTAACTAGCTACTTTTGCTGCCGACTGTACTTCCGCATGATGACTTCATAAAAGCTGCCGCCGATGAATAAAACCCGCAGTTTTCACTTTTTCATCATCGCTGAAATGCAGGCTGCCGATGACCTCCTTTAGATCCAGGAACAGGTGGTAGCCACTAGATGCGACGTCTGGACTGTAAGGTGAGTGCCAAGTTGTTCCCGTCCAGTGGCTACCACCTGTTCCAGGATCTAGAGGAGTTCATCTACGGCCTACATTTCAGCGACGATGAAAAAGTGAAAACTGCGTGACTTTCTTCACCGGCGGCAGCTTTTATGAAGTGATCATGCGGAAATACATTGAGCGCTATGACAAATTCTAATAAACTAGAATAAATAGAATCTGGTAAAGAAAAAATTTTAAAAATATATACAGGGTGATTCAGAAAGGTTGGTCCAAGAACGAAATACATTATCTCTGTAAGGATGCATTTCCGGACTCATGTTTATAAGAAAAATTTTTTCTCCGCTACAAAAGTGTACATGGTATTTCATTCTTGACCCACCTTTCTGAATCCCTCTGTATAGTAGTTTTGTTCTTATTACAAAACATTTTTACTTTAAAAATGACCCTCGTAGAAGACATTAAGCGAATAAATACAGATAGTACAGGTTTTACAATATTTATTAGAATACCAAAACGAGTAGACTGTAGGTACGTAATCAGATTACTGTGTGTACTAATGATTACTAATGCCCATATTGTTTTTACTTTTTTTTGGTTTTAGGTATTCGTGTTGTTTTGTTTGGTTCTCACCACTAGAAATGAAGTCGGCTGGAATCATGCACTTTATTATTCTTTCCAACCCAGTAAACGATCATTACTTTTAGGTGACTACGCATGGTAAGCTTACCTATATATACTTTTGGACAACTTTCGTGGAAAGCTTTGGACTGTTTGCGGTATTCGTCCATGAATCTGGCTTCATCTTCTTCGCTTTCGAGCACCACTAGCCGACCGTAATGGCCGAATTTCTTCCGACACATGGCATCGGCCTCGGTGAAGTTTAGCGTTATGTTCGTGTCGTTAATGGATAGGAAGGATGCGATTGGAACTGTCAAGATATGTGTTTACAATGAAGTGAAATTTTTTTTAAAAAGAATATCTTAATGAATAAATCACTTTTTACAAAATTCAATTTCCACCTACAGTCATTAGCCAGAACTGCAAAAAAAAAACCGCTACGCTAATCGAGAAATAGAATAAAAGCAGAAGGATAACGGAGCAGATAATGACGCGAAACCTAAAACGGAAAAATTTTCTTTTTAAACCAGTTTTTACTTAATAAAATTTCAAATTTTATTACTTCGACATAAATACGCATTTTCGCGACTATGGTTCATTTCATAATATTCAAGTGAAATATTTAAAAAAAAATTTTTTTTGGAAACCTTTTTCTTAATTGGTCATCAATAGCCGTCTGTATCATAACTTGAACAGACATGATAAGATCATCACTTGAGCTAAACGTGTGCACGAAATTGGAAATCCATTACGGATGTAGGAAAAAGTAGTCCCCTAATTTCCTTATACCTAAATACATACACGTACACTGAAGTCCAAAAGATTGGAATTGGCACTTATTTTCATGTATGACTTGTCTAGATAGTTGCTTACAGAACTGTCAGAATTGGAAGAATATGGAAAATATGGTAGACATTCCATTCGTCAGAGCTCTCGAGAATGCCTTTCGAATCAGTTCTGGGTAACTCAGGCCCGATCATCTGGTTCATTATCCTGGAGGTATATAAAGAGAGAAAAATGATTGCAAGCAGCGAAATATAGCAGATACTGGTCAATGATGCTTTTAAGCAGGCCATCGAAACTAACCAATTTAATACCACAGAATACATCGCTGCACCACAAGTAAATCCTACAATCATCCTTAAGCAACTAAAACTTATCGGGCCATGTCACATGCTGGCAGTCCTCAATGGTAAAGACTATTCACTACGTACTGAGTAAGATCACTATTCCCGACCACACCTTGGTGGTGTCATCTGCTTACTTCTAAAGAATAAATCGAAAATTTATTCTTACTCGAATCCCTCCTATTTATCACTGCAGAGAATAGGACTTAGGATGTTATCGGTAACAATGTATTTTTTAAGTCTACATGAAATGAACTGCAGTTTCTCGGAAATGTTCGGGCAATTGTACTTTGGTTAATCGAGGCTGCCCTTAATTTCTATATTTGATTATAAGAGTGAAAAAGGAACTTACTTGCGATCGCTGCTTTTCCTTTTGATTATGAGCATTTATATTAAAATCGTTTATATTAAAATCGAAAGTTCTGATTTATATTAAAATCGTTTACCGTACTTTTTACGTAAAATTTTTGTATGTTGGGATTTTCTTGAGTTTTAAAATTTTATATAAATCAAAAAATCTCAATAAAAGTTATAAAAACTAAATAATTAAAAAAAAAAATTAATTTTCTGCGAAACTGGATCAAAGCATGATTTTAAGTACAGGGTGTCTAAAAATTAATTGCTTCAGTAAAGTCAGGTGAATTTAAAAAAAAACAAACTGATGCAGTTTTAAGTTTATTACTTACTTATAACACTATTGATAGCTTATTGAGTGATAGAGAAGAGTTTGTGCTTAATACAATCTTTAAGCATAAGTGCATCAAAATTTAATTTGAAGACATCTCTCGATAGAGATGTATTCTGTGATAATAGTCAAATAGATGAGTGAGTTTATATAATAAAATATTCACCGCAATTGTAAGAAGTTTTTTTGAGTAGAATAAGTGTAACAAGTGTTATTTAGTAATATGAAATGAACAATGAGAGGAGAAAACTAAACAGTCACAATCGGAGAAGGAAAAAAAATCATTAAACAGTAATTTGTTAAAAAAGGAAATGAAGCCTCGTGATGAAGGAAAACAATTAATATCGGAAATTAAATTCGATAAAAGAATCAACAACAGTTAATTATAAGTAAAAATTAAGCAAACACTAGCTAATGGTAAATAAATTAAGTTGGCAATGTCAGTGCAATCACTACTCTGTGAATTGGAGCTATATTGTTTTTAAATGCCAAATGCATGTTATGCTTAAATTGTAAACAACTTTATAATAGTATAAAATTAATATTTCAGTATTTTATTAAAATAATTTTGAGCTAAATTTATTAGAAACAGTAATTTTTACGTAGAACACTAATCATCTTACCTTATTCTTACCTTGGTGTACATTTTAGGATTAGGTTGGTAGATGGCGCTTCTTCAGTTTCTTGCCATTAAATCTATCAAGTTGTTGCACGTGAAATATCGGATTTTGTAATTAAACATGAAACAACTATATCTGTGAAAACTGACCATTGATTGCTATACACCTCTCCCATCGAAATATCAATGCCTTTATGCCAGAAGTAAAGAAATTCCTGAAAGACGGTTTTGACGATTAAGAAATCTTTTCCTTGGTTCAATTGCTTAAAGTGGTAATCATTAAACGAGAAATCCGAAGAGAATGGTGAGTGAGAAGAATGGTACACTCAGTTGTTAAATTTCTTGATTTTATTAAATTTGAGTAGTGGACGCCTAATTTTCCTTCCATGTCTCTTACAGTTTGGTGAGGATCAAACTCCATTATACTCTGTGCAATAAAAGAAAAAAACTGGGCGTGGTGCCAGTTTC
>JAHWFO010054431.1:0-12026 GCA_023313115.1 Rhysida immarginata
TTTTTCAAAGCACTGTTCTTAATAGAGTCTTTACCTGGAGCTTTTCTTGTTTTTAAATTTTTAATGGTCTGATGTTAGATCGTCCACCGTGTAAATATTAAACGGTTTGAAGAGACCCCTGATAATAGCAATATCCAGGACATCGCTCGTGTGCGAGTGATCACAATAATATGTATGTTTGATTGGACCGATAGCTACAGTGTCCAACTGGTTCTGGATGTAACCAAATAAAGTAACACCATTGTGAATAATACATCTGGAATTCCACTGAGGGTGTTTCGCGTTTAGATCGCCTGCCAAAACAACAGGAAAATTACCAGAGAGCAACTCGTCGAGATCATAGGGGTCAATGGCATGTCATGGAGAGTTATACAGCCCAGCAATCTTAACCCAACCAATCGTGAGGTCCTTGATGAGATTAGAGGCTACCTCCATTCCTAAATAGTTCCGAGTAGTGACTTCAACATGCTCAATACCCTCTTTGACTATAACTGCTGCTCCACCAGAAACACCATGAGCAGGATTCTTTGGGAGTCTATCTTTACGATAGACCATGTATCCAGGCAGCTTGAATTGCCGTTCCGACTTGAGGTGCGTTTCACAGACAAAGGCAATATCAATTTTGTTTCTGGATAGGAAGTCGAAAAACTCCTCACGCCTACGTGAAATGCCTCTGGCACTCCATATGGTACACCTAAGTCTTCCTTGATTGACAACTTTGAAACTGCCGCTAGCCATGATTAAACTTTAATGAACGATTTAACAATTTGCGGAATGGATTTTCCGATCTCCTCATATAATTTGAGCATCGTGCCTATTTTCATGTTCACAGTTGCAAATCAGACGGTTTAAAACTTTAGTCAGCAGTTTTTGAAACCACCGATGCATAGGATCTCCCTTCAATAGTCCTAGCACCACGCGATCTGCTCACTGTTTTGGGATATTTAGGACATCCAGAGAAACTTGACGTATGCTGTCCTTCACAGCGAATAAATTTAGGTGGATCCTGTCCCTTTACATTTTTGCAGTCCCTGGACTGATGATCTCCTGCACACTTATTGCAACGGGGTAGCTCAGTACAACCCATGGAAACATGTCCAAATCTGAGGCAATTATAACATTGAAGAGGTTTTTTATTGCCCTTAAACAGCTCAACAAGCACCGCCAGTTGACCAATCCGAGTGACTTCTTTAAATGTTCTATTATGCTCAGTGTTTTGAAAAAGTGCCAGGATCAGCGGCATATCACCTTTTTGAGTCTAATTATTTTCTCAGGAAAGTAATTTGTCCTCTTGAGATCGTCAAGAAAATCATCCAAGTTATAGGTTGTATCAACATTCCTTACAACATATTTTAACAGTTTTTCCGATTTCAAATGGATTTGATAATGTCTTGTACTACAGCATTACCAGTGATCAATCGAACAGTGAAGTGTACATTTGTTAGGATGGGACGAAAGCAGCGCTCATCCAACCAGAATAAACTCCAAATGAAATACACTGAGGTAGTCAAGAAGCCTAACCAACCCAGGCGGTCTTCCATATTATACAAAAAATAAAATAAGATTGACGATTGTCAGAAACAAAATACAAACGAAATAAAAAAAAATACAAGGAGAAAGAAGATTATCACATCTTCCGGAATTCGGGAAAGAGACGTTGCTAATATCTTCAAAATTGATGTCAAGAACGTGCCTCGGTTTACGATATTTTGTATGCCAGTTCATATTCAATGAGTTCTTCAGTAGTTCTTGAGTTATAACGTTGTGCAGCCATACTAATATTAGTTGGTCGTAAGGAGCCTACTCAACTGTGGGTAACTTTTGCCTAGGTTAGAAAACAGATGAAAGATACGTCCTAATTGTTTATACATACCTGGTAGGTCGTTGATGTTGAGGCCTTTATCTTCCGGCGTAGACACAGCAGCAGCATAGGATTTGCCTGCTGTCACTTTAGAACTAGACATCCTTTGAACCTGAAGGTATTTTGGACATTTCGTGGAGCTTGATGTGTGCTGTCCAACACATCTGATGCACTTTGGGGGGTCTTGTCCTTTGATCTTGGGGCAATCTCCTGACTGGTGCCCCTCAGTACATTTATTACAACGAGGATCTTCCGTGCAGCCCATGGATACGTGTCCGAAACGCAGGCAGCTGTAACACTGTAGTGGCTTCTTGTTCCCTCGAAAGGCCTCCACTGAAACTGCCAGCGGCCAATACGTGTTATGTTTTTCAATTACTGGTTGTGTTCGGTGTTCGGGAGTAGAACCAAAACCATCGGCATATCAATGGATCCTACGGCTTTCCTCAATCGAATAACTTTTTCCGGGAAGTAGTTGGCTCTTTTTAGGTCTTCTTGAAAGTCATCGAGGTCATATATAACATCCACATTATGAATTACGTATTTCAAGACCTTCTCCGACTTCAGTTGATGATGCTGAATTTTTAAAATATTATCAGTTCCAGAGACTAACCTGTTGTGTGTTTCTTCATCTTCACATTTAACCTTGACGGTTTCAGCTCTGCCCGTATGAACGGTGATCTTTTCCACTGGAACATGCTTCTCGAGCTCAGTTAAAAACGTCTTAAACGAGACGCCATGAGTCCGCACGATAATTGGCGGTACATACCTCTTCGTGATCCTATGGTCTTTATTAGCCGAGCGACCTTGTACATTCTTCGGATTCCTCATTCTAGCCGCGCTGATGACTTCTTCGTTTACTCTGGAGACGGTCTTCACGTTATCGACCCTCGTGCCTTTTCTGAATTTTTATTAGCAACACCAATCCAGGGACTGCTATCCACTTCTTCATTGGTTCCATCAGAGTGACTTCTCTTATAGCCAGCGTGTGTCGAGCAGTCACTATTTTCAATTATATCCATAGACTCTAAACTTTTAGCACATGCAATATTATTAAAAACATTACTTACCTTGCTGTTATCAACAGGTGTATCTTCCTTGGAGTTACCTGCCTTCGGAGTCCCGGAGCATTTCCCAAAGGCTTTCTTCAGTTCGCTTATCTATTCAGTGACATCTCTACGAGAGTCCTTGATTTCCTTGTTGATGCCTTCGATATCTTCTATCTCCTTGTGTTCTTTTTTTTTATTTCGTTTGTATTTTGTTTCTGACAATCGTCAATCTTATTTTCTTTTTTGTATAATTTGGAAGACCGCTTGGGTTGGTTAGGCTTCTTGACTTCCTCAGCGTATTTCATTTGGAGTTTATTCTGGTTGGATGAGCTTTGTGAAAGCGCTGCTTTCGTCCCAACTTAACAAATGTACACTTCACTGTTCGATTGTCGATTGTCTAAATCTAGTGCTCTATGGGCCTGGCTTAAGCACTTACAAGTTATTTCTTAATGACTTTAAAGAGCTTATTTCCGTTAAAGTTAATTTATTTTCTTTACAATAAATATCGTTTTCACAAGACGAATTAAAATTCTTTATAATTTCACATAACACACAAAGTTGCATAAATGATAAATATTTTTAATACTTCTTTCTATCTTCTCTATTCCTCTTTTACCTTTTCAGTGTTGAAGATGTTAAATAACCATTGGATTTATTGGAAATTAACTTAACAGGGAATCAGACTACTAAGGCTGTGTTTAGTTTTCCAAGCTTGTTAGTAAAGGGAGAAAAACAAACTTCCATGCCCTCAGCGGGAATCGAACCCGCGACTCGCTGGTTGTCAGAGTTTAAGACCGCGCCTAAACACTCTCGGCCGCTGAACTATTAAGTTTCTCAGTGGCGTTCTTAAATTTAAACCAAAATGTGGCATTTACAAACATTTGGACATATTTAAAATTTACAGTTTACAGGATTATTTCAAACTATAACATATTTTGAATGTTTACAAAATGTCATATTGAGCACGTTTACAAGAAACTATAGCAGCTGCCACGTAAGTTGAACGACAAGCTGACGTCATTTCTAACGCCAGCCAATTGACGTTAACGGGAAGTAAATCGCTTTTAGCGCGTTCGACTGGATGCTCCGAAGAACAAACAGATTGAGAGCAAGCACGTGATCTGCCCACAGCGAGGAAGTAGATTGCTCTGGACGAGGCGAACGTATTCGAGTGTGTAATCCTGCTCCTCAAGCACGTCGGGATTTAGCAAGCATGGCGACAGCAAATAACGAAACCTTGGTAATCAGTGACGAAGAAGTTAGGTTTTTTTCTCGCGAACGTATCGATTTATACCGTCCAGTTAAAATACACTCTATTCCTCCTCTTTCAGTTGATGAATCAGTCGATGAAGAATCACTTTCAAGCAGTTCTTCAAGAACTCTGCCATTAAAGTCCGCCATTACAGTTCGCTAATCGCTATAATCTATCCGCTCGTCTACTCCGTTTGTTCGGTCCTTTTGCCAAGAGTAGCCAGATCGATCTATCGAGTAGAGAGAGCAGCGAGAAAAACGCAGAGCAGGTTGCTCCACTTGCTCTGAATCTCCCAGCAAAATGCAATCGGGTTGAACAGTGCTCGAGAGCAGCCAGTCGAACGCGAGATTAGTTATTCCATGAAAGCATCCGCTTTCGTTTTCGAAAGATTGTTTTCGTATTTATATTTAGTTTCCATTTTCGTTTTTTTTAAATAGATAAATGACATTAATAAATTAAATTAATAAATTAAAAAATGACACAGAATAGTCTATTCGAAGGCAATTTGTTTTATATTATGACTTTTAATAGGCTTTCCACGTTTTAACGATATCTCCACCTTTACTATAGTAGAACAAGTGCATCATGGGTAAAACTCAGACAAAGCAAATTGATGAGAAGACTTACTGCGCATGTCAAAAAGATCGTTTAACTTACGTGGCGGCAGCTATATGCCCTTTTACGCTAATCTACAGCATTTAATTGTCATTTATGTTCATTTTAGATTGTTTGTAACTTACTAAACTTTTTTTTATTGCGCAGTATTTGCTAATAAATGGTTTGGCTGTTTACTAAATTGCCTTCAAAGCTCACTCTAAGACCATAAAGTTATTATTACAATTATTAGTAATAACAAAGTAGGTCATGCCTGAGCGGTGGAAGGAATATCGGATTGAGAGAAACTTCTGCGTCGTTCCTGACATACTCAATCGATCAGCAGTTCCGTTCGCTTTGGCGCCGTCATTAGGGTTCAGAGTCACCCTCGCCGCTGTTAGCGATCAATGACCATAATGGAATCAGTTGATACTTCTGAAGAGTTTAAAGAAGTTTTGAAAAATTACGAAATTACAACAATTTCAAGATTTAACGTTTATCAAAGTCCTAAAGGATTTTTGGAAGAAAATAGTAAGTATATATGCATATTAGAAGAAGAACGTTTTAACTAAATTTCTACAACAATGGTCGGAAATTAACTGAAAACAAAATTTGAATTCCTGTATGTCACCAAGTTTGGCGACAAGCACTTTGTCCAAGGCTCCCGATCGTCCCTCCCGATCGGAGAGCAAGCTTGGGAAAACAGCGTCGCCATCTGTTGATAATATCAAGAAAATAACTTCTATCGTCGAGCACGACCGGAAGAGAAAGCGTCGTAGGCGTAAAAGGCGGAAGCGGCGCAGAAAACGACCTGACTTCTATTCAGACTCTCTCCTCTATCTCTCGCTATAATCTTTCCGCTCGAGCGCGTTGCTTAATGCCTATTTGCTCCGTTATCAAGAGAAGCGTAGCGTAGCATTTAAAGTCTGACATAAAACGTTTCCTTACGGAGTTAATCACCGTTCTCGCATCCTGAGGCGTAGATTGTAAGATTAGAGTAGGCGTCCGTTATTGCCATTGCGCCCTCATCCTTATTCTCTCGTTTTTGTTTTTTTTTCTTTGTAGTTATTAACGGCTTCAAGCCAAATATTAACGCCATTGTATCGCCGTTTTCTTACGGTGCAGCTGGGGCCCACAGCGAGCAAATTGGCTGGGAGTATCTACCGCGTTTACGGTTCATTCCTTCAAGAGACAAATTCTGCCTTCATGGCGCTCCACTGAAAATTAAGCATGGTATTTCTTACCGCCCTTTTATTGTGAATGAAATCAGGGCAATTCTTTTTAAGCCTTTGAGCACACTTTATTTTGTATAGGTGTGGATATTCATTTATGGGAAAGCAGGTGCGCTTAACCGCGCCTGTACGTTAGCTAAGTTATAATAAGTTTGCTTTGACAGGCTAGCCCGTTGGCGTCAGTTTGTTTATTAGGACCAATAGGTACTTATGTTCTCATAATGTGCGTCCGTCCGTCTGTTTGTTGATGCTCTAGTTTTCGAACGCTTCCGAATTTTCGACTTCCGTTTTCGCAATTCGAAATTTTAAAGAAATCAGAAGACTGAGTTCGTTGGTGGAAAAAATATGTGAACTACTTCCGGTTCAAAAGGTCAAAAATAATATAGGGGACCACGTTTTTCACTATATATTCCATGTATAAATGGCCTGTGCATTGCCATGCCTAATGCTGTTCTCCCTTTAAGATTCTATAGCTAAAGCAGAGAAAAGGCTTGTGAATTAACTGAAGACACGTGATCGTCTTCTTTGAAGTTCAATATCAGTCAGAACTGGTTCAAGGGTATGTGGTTGAGTGGTACAATTATGGTCCACTAGAAACTTTCAATGCTAAGGTATGGCAATGTATTATATCAAACAGCTTGAAATAACATGTCATAATTGAATATTAACGTAAAATTATCGATAGTCGAAATAAGTTCAATGACATGTGGTTTCTTGGAATCAGTATGGTTCAGGGGAAACTTTCAAAGCTCAGATTTGGCATGTAAAATATAAAAAAACTTGGAATGATGTGTCATGCTTGAATATCACATAAAATGAATGATAGTCCAAATTGGTTCAAAGGTACCTGTTTTTCATGGGCCTATTATGGTTCATTGGAACTTTCAATGCTAAAATATGCCATGTAATATATCAAACGGCTTGGAATGTTGTGCGATGAATGAATATAACAAAATTATTAATAGTCGAAATTGGTTCAAACGCACCTGCTTTTCGTGGACCCATTATGGTTCATTGGAATTTTCAATGCTAAAATATGGCATGTAATATTTCAACCGACTTGGAATGATGTGTCATGAATGAATATAACGTAAAATTAATGATAAGTGAAATTGGTTCCATGATTCGTGTTTTAATGATACCATTACGAAACTATTGGAAACTTTCACTGCTAAGATATGGCATGTAATTACTTAAACCTTATATTATCAATAGTTAGTTTGTGTTAGGCAAATTTTAACATTAGCTGGTAGCTACTCATCCCTTTAATGATATATGCTTACGTAGATAAGCGTTGGCAATAGTTTTTGAAGAAAGATTATTAAATAGGAATGGTAACAAATTAAAGGATTCGTATATGTTCTAATCTATAGAGAAATGCTACTTTCTCCATTTAACTTTTCATATTGTTTTATTCTGTTTGAAGTATACGTTTACCTTAGAAGTACGCCTTTCTTAGCAACCAGAGGTTTCCTTTGCAACCTCATCTAATTCTAACAATGAAAGGCTTCTTTAGACACCAAATGCTTTTCTTTTCGTTCTCGATTTCTTTAAAATCCTATCGGTCCTGGGTATTTCGATTGCCTGACTTGTTCTGTTGTAAATCAGAGGTACGTACTTCCGATCGGGCTGGGCTTCGTCCCATCACGAACGATGCATACAAGCAGGTTCGTTGCCAACTTCTGCATAAATAGTTGTATGCTAGTTTTTCAATGATAATACAGAGGTTAGCTCCTCTGTACGGGCAAGGTGTTGTCCTTTGCGTTTCTTGCGTTTAAGCAGTATCGTGGGCCGTTCAAGTTATTTTATTTGTATTTATTCCAATACTATTGTTGTTAAATAAATAAATTAAGCCAAAAGTTATACTCCGTTGTCCCGTCTATCTTTATTAGAACACTTCCACTGTGCATTACTCTGGTATACTTGACACTGTACTTCATTTATTCTCATATTTCAGGAAAGATTTCAAAAAATCTTCGAATTCATTGAAAAGACTGTCTTCCATATTTTCATTTTCAATCGAGAATCTATACATGCCAACAAGGAAAGGATAAAAATACCAGACAAAAACAAAAGTATCGGGAGAAATGTAAAGAAAAGGTAGAATATGACACATTTAAAATTTTCAGGAAAACTTTTTTTTATAATTTTAAGGATGTATAAATATCTTCTGTTCCCGGCTATAAGCATACACTGTATAGGTTGATTTTACTGTTAAAAAAGTTTATTGTAATTTACAAACCGTGGAACTGTTAACTGTTATGCCCTATTGTTAACAACACACTAATGTATAAACAATTAAATATGCTGTTATAAAATTCGTTTCTGTTAATTTCTTAACTAGAATTTTTTATAGGCACGAAGTGATCACGCTTTTATGAAATTCTACTCCTTAACACAAGCAACAAAGAAATTGGATTGCCCCAATAATGCTAGGAGTATTACCTTTTTTGAACAACAGATGGAGTTGTCATGTCACAGACATAAGTTCATGTGCATTTTCAGACGGTATAGATAGATCAGCACTCGCTGCAAACGCTGTTTTGGAAGTAGATAGTGATAGTTCCGTCTCACTGTTAGTTAATCAGGCATCTTACTGTCTGAAAATGTGCAGAAACTGATGTCTGACAACGTCATTTATTGGTCAAAATCCGAACAGTTTTAGCATTAATTTTTTTTCCTGGGAAAAAATTCGACTTCATTTCAACCGTTTCTGTGCGAACAGAATCTTTTTATTAGCATTCATGTGGTAATTTTTGAGTTTAAAGGTTTTCCTGACGTTTGGATCAAACTGTACATTAACTTTCGTTTCAGAGATTTAATTATAAATCACATATATGGGTAAACCTCTGGCATAAGGGCACCGTATTTATATTTTTCATTTGTCTCATTTACAGCTGGAGAATCCAACAAAACCGAAAAGAGATGCAGTATCAAGAAAAATCAAAGACAGCCTTAGAAACAACAACAATGTTGAAGGAAAGGAAGCTTTTTGGTTCAACCATCCCCCAGTAGATCCACATCGTTATCATCTTCAAGGAGAAGTCTCTGCAATCACAGAAACAGTTGATCCCACAGTTCGTTGCAAGATAAAAGAACTTGTGTATGCAGGAAAACGAAGAGCGGTAGTTATAGCTGGACTTCTAGAAATGACGGAATTAAAACAACTTGACAGAAGAAGACGCCGATTTTATCAAGACGTTGCGACAATTAAACGAATCATTAAAGAAGGAAAAAGAGAATTTCGTCATAGCAAGATCGACATGGAAAACACAGAAAAGATGCAGGAAAATTAGTGATAAGAGCGTTTTATTTTTCCGTCCATGTGTAAAAGATTCAGCTGTATTTGAAGATGTTGAAGATGATGAGAATGAAGAAGATGAAGTTACATGTTTGAAATGGAAATCAACTTTAAGCAATAACTTCCTGTTTGTTTACCAAAATGAAAACATGCGGAGATTGTTTTGCCGATATGGGAAAGATGTTGTTCTTCTTGATGCTACTTACCGTGTTTGCAAATATGCGATTTCCCCTATTTTTCTTAGTTGTGAAGACTAACGTGAACTATCAGATTGTGGCTGTACTTATTTCACAGTATGAATCAAAGAATGCTATTAAAGAAGGTCTT
Source organism: Rhysida immarginata (assembly GCA_023313115.1). Taxonomy (NCBI): domain Eukaryota; kingdom Metazoa; phylum Arthropoda; class Chilopoda; order Scolopendromorpha; family Scolopendridae; genus Rhysida; species Rhysida immarginata. The sequence goes on from JAHWFO010054431.1 coordinate 9,614, forward strand.
GAAATTTTTAAAATGTGGAACCCTCACATTCATCCAAAAAATGCAATGGTTGATTTTGCAGTAGAAGAGATATCTGCATTAGAGGATGTTTTCCCAGAAATCAATGTTTTTATTTGCAGCTTTCTTAGAGAGAAAGCCTGGAGTCGATGGCTCTCAAGAGCTAAATACTCTTACATTCCAAGAGATGCTGCTTTGGCACTCCTTCGTAAAGTAGCAAACTCACCAGGCGAAGAAGAACTTCAAGAAGCTTTGAAAGAGCTGAAAGCATGAAAAGTTTCTGAAAGCACCCCTTTGAAATATTATTTTAAGGTATATGGGAGCAGGAACTTCGAAGATGGGCTTTGGCAAACAAGCCTGATACCATGATCATTAATACCAACAATGGAGTTGAAAGATTAAACGAAGAACTGAAATATCGATTCCTGGATGGTTACAAGAATTGTCTGCTATCAGAGATGATAAATGTGGTAATAAATCATTTTATACCGGAACGATATGACAGTTAGGTTCAGAGAAATCTCAGGATGTCCTCGAAACTCATGAGATACAATAATACTATACCTGTGTATCTTCAAGAGCGACCCAAGTGGACAACAGAGCACATTCAGGCAAAGATGAATTTAATTACTCCTGAATACGCCAAGTTAGTTCAAATGATTGACGTTGGAAAGTTTCTCATGCCTTCACAGAATGGAACATTATCATATACTGCGAACTTCAACAAGAACCAGAACACTTGTACTTGCACTTGGATGGACTTTAGAAAAAATCATCTACTATGCAAACACTGCTTAACTGTTGGTTTTAAGTTCATTTCCTTTCACATTGAAAAAATACATCATTGGGTATTATCTAAACCAATTTTTAACATTGACAAGGAATTAAACAAAACATGTGAAGAATGCGAGAGAATGTACGCAATTCCCTAACCCTTACTGAGTCCCTTTCTTCCATCCACACGGATGAGCACCTCTCCCTTATGTCCCTTGACATCACCAACTTATACACTAACATCCCTGTCACCCCCACCCTTTCTATCCTACAGTGTCTGTTACTAGCTGCGTCTTTCCCTGCACCCGATACTATTGACCTACTAGCTACCCTCTCTGTAATTTCTTCGCAGAACTATTTCTCCTCCGTTACCTCCGACAAATATTCCCAATCCGGAGTTTACCGCCTGAATTGTGCGTTTTGCGATAAGTTCTATGTGGGATTATCGACCCGCAACCTTGCATTGCGATTCAAGGAACACCTTGACTCGTATAAAAAACGGGACCGTGTCTCCCACTATGCAAACCATCTCGCAGATTCCGGACACACTTTGAAGACAAAAGAAGAGGTTATGTCTGTCTTGCACATCTGTAATAAACCTGAAAAAACTGCTAACCTCGAAGTGGTCGAAATATTTAAGGCCAAGAGGTCCACCCCACACTTGCTTCTCAATTGCCAGACGGACTTTAACGTGTTTGCTATACTTATTTCTTTACCTGATCTATTATGATTTTCTCTCGTTTTCTTTATTTTATGTTTCTTCTGCATTTTGTAAGTTTCTTACCCCTTTATTTTATTATTTTTTTTTATGTTAATTATCTTGTCTTCGGACAACCGGATATGTTCTCTTTTCGGCCCGCGTTAAACGCACCATCTCTGTAAAACTTCTCTTTTGTGTATCTTAAATAAATTTTGTATTTATTCTATTTTATTCTACTGGCCATTACGTCCTTTTTCTCATTGGCCCCCTTGCTTTATATCCTATTGGTTCTTGTATGTATTTGCGCTCATGGCTTAACTTGTACCACTGTTCTGTATATATAAAGGCTTGCATGCCTCATCATCATACTATTACAAATCGAGGTAAACTTCGTTGCGTAATATGGAACGCCAGGGGGGTCCCCCGGAGGCGTATTGAGTTTTACAACTTACTAACCCAATGGGATATAGACATAGCATTTCTATGTGAGACGCACATAAGGCCAGACCGCGACTTCAGGCTACCTGGTTACTGTGTCTATCGTAAAGACAGATTTCTTCCCACTACACTAAAGTCCCCGTCAGGTGGGTCAGCAAATATTATTAAGAAAGGCATTCATCATCGGCAGGAACCAACCCGAGACTATCTGGGAATGGAAGCTGCCTCTGCTATCATTACTGATGTCACACTGGGAGAGGTGAAACTAGTGGCTCTATATAATGCGCCCAAGCATAAATTCGATGCCAACGAGCTCGACGAGCTGTTTTCCGGGAATATTCCCGTTATTATGGCGGGAGACCTGAACGCTAAGCACTCGCACTGGAATTCAAGATGCCATAACCAAAACGGTGTCCTTTTGTATGGCTACGTGCAAAAGCAATCTGATATTATTGCAGTAGGCCCTGTGGATGATACATATTATTGTGATCATTCTCCTTCAAG
>JAHWFO010054436.1:0-11218 GCA_023313115.1 Rhysida immarginata
CGCCTGAGACACCTAGCGGCAAAATATGTAATTAAATCGAGGAAAACTTGAGCGGTTGACTGAAATTTGGTTCAATAAACGAGACCGTTAATCGGAACTATTAAAGTTATGAACTTGAAATTTTTAAGGATTATAGGGAATATTAGCTACTATAAGGCGACAAAATTTGGTTGAATTCAGCCGAGCAGTTTCCGAGTTATTTGCTGAATGGTGTGTCACTACGCTGTAGCGAGTTTTTAGAATAGAGAACCACGTGGGCGTCTTTTGAATGAAAAAACAAAGTCTGAACAAACCCAAAAAATAATACACTATGGTTTAAAATCCTTAACTTTATTTGATCTTCTGTAATTGTTTTTTTGTACACTGATGGAACTGTGGCATATAGGAAGAGTGATCCTTCAGTCTGAAATAGGTCTTTGCTAAGAAATGGTCAGGGGCTTGGCGTGCTATGAAGCAGAGAGGCAGCCGCATCAGGAGACATCGTTCAGGGGCGGCATAAGCATAAACAAAAGAGGGCGGCATTTGCATAGGCTTGGATCATATTGAGACAATCTACCACTCGCCCCTGGTTGTTGCATATTCTTGTGTTAATTTTGAGGGTTCATGGTGTTTTATTATCCTTGCTGAAAAAATAGCAGAATGAACTTTGGGAGATAAGGACGGATGATTGATAAAATTAGAAAGCTGGAAGTAATAAATCCATTCCGTAACCAGAATTTATGTTCGGGGGAGGGGGGAATTGAATATGCATGATATACATGTGAGAAAATTATGTGGCCTAGTGTACCAAATATTATCTTCATCTCTGCTGAATAAAGCCAATACCGATACTTCAAAGTTTGGCCGTGTAATCTTATTTTCGGTAAAAATTAAGTATTTGTATGCAAGTTTACTTGATTTAGGGGAGAGGGCAAATGCCCCCCTCCCCTCTTGGCAACTCCCATGTCCATACGAGGAGTAAATGACATAATGTTCTCTTGTCCGTAATGCTCATAATGTAAATTGGAAAATGTTTTCCTCGATTAGTTTAGCTTTAACGACAAAAGAAGTCGCGTCAGTCGTTTTTGCACGATCTCTATACCGATCAAATGTACGAACCCTGTGTAAAAAAAACCTCTTCTTTATAGAATTTGTTTTGTCCAAGATTTTAAGTAAAACCAGGGAGGTGCAACTCATAGCTTTTTCCGTACTATCTGCGAAATTCAAGATGGCTGACTGGTCAGGCAACTCTACTCGCACTTAATGCATGGCCTTCTCTAACTACCATGCTTAATGTTAGCTGAGAAAAGCAGAGCAATCAGGACAAAAGGTTTAATTGTTTCAGTTTTCACGTCGTAGATTCACAGCGTATTTTCATATCTTTAATGCAATTACACAGAAATTTAATTTAATAAATAATTAATTTTTTTATGAAATTGATACAATATATATTGAATAAATTATGTTTGAGAAAATGGACACTTATTTATGGGCAATAAAGACATTGTACTTGATATCATTGTGTATGGACAACAAAAAATTCCAAATCGAATACTTATTTTTGGGCAAAAGGACTAGTTATTAATATTATTAATTGTCAATTAATGTTGAACAATTACTATCTCAGTTTAATGCCGTGCATACATAGCGCATGTTTTATTACTGTGACAGTGATTTACTGTGATGTTTTAAAGCATGGTGTTATTACAAAAAAAAAAAAAAAGTTTAAAGAAGCTCAATGATAAAAATTGGGTTCACGAGAATCAATTATTTTTTAATCCTATTGAAAATCGCATGCGTCGCCCCCTGGCTATAACAGAGATCAAGCCTCTGTTAGTTTGCAAATGTAATCTACATTACATTTATTTGCTTTTTCAAGCACTAAAATATTGACGGTGCCCTATTAAAATTATAATTACGGTGTCCTATTCTGAATCATTTTCCTCATCTGAAATTTATAACCTAATCCTTCCAGAACGTTTTCACTTTCTTTTTACCAGGATCACATGACCGCGCCTCAAATTCCGGCCTTTAAAAGAACCCGCCTTCAAACCGGGAAAATACGCTATGTATTGGCAAAATCACTACTACTCCTGGGGCAGAAGTGATTTTCGTATTGGTATATTACTATTACCGCCCAATTGGGCTACTTTTTTATCTGTTGGGCTGGAAAAAATTCAATGGGCTGAGTTTGGGCGGGAAATACAAAAAACTTCGTGTTGACTGTTAAAGGACAACTCCACCGTAATATACAACTTTATTTAAAATGAAAGTTCGAGATATATCAAATTGAACGCGAAATAAATAAAACGAAAGAAAATCATGAAGGTCAAGAAGAAGTGAACAAGAGAAAGTAACGTCATCATGGGATTGATTGAAGTGAACACCATGCATTTATTTCTATACAAGTGCTTTTTTACGAAGGTATGCATGATTTAATTTAATTAGGGATCACTATGAAGAGCTTCTGTCTAATATTTATGGGACTGGAGCCTAATCTAGCCACTCCGTGATGGCGATCTTAGACATCAGCTGATACAAAATGGAATACCAGGAAATAGTATTTTTGCACCTTAAACGCGATTTTCATAATGAAATAATGGTTTTAAAGTTTTTCTATTGCTGTAGTTGTATTTCATTTGTTTCAAATATTGATATTCTGCCAAAAAATGATATCGATTTTTTGAGTGGAGAAAGCTACAGAAGGGACTCGATTATAAGTGTCGATTATTATTATTTGCAATCGATTATTTATACTCAATTAATCGATGCATAAATCGATTACTTTATTAATAATCGACACAGATGCTTTCAGCCTCACATACATTTCACGTTTTTCAGGTAACGCTAACAAAGACTGATTTGAGAAATAGATTTAAAGTTCCAACTTTGGAACATATCATGTGAAATTGACCAGAAGGAGATTCGTTAAGCTGGTTAGAGAATCGACCACGGCACCCAAGTTTAGAGTATCAACATAGCCTAATAATAACAAGTCTGCAAAGTCTCGTTTTCATGTGTGACCCTTTTTGTACTGCGCACGCGCGAAAATCCCTAGCGGCCAGTAGGCTCTTTATAGCCAGTTTAAAGGGTATTGTCATAGCATAGCCTAAGAAAAAATCCACGTGTTATTATTATAGTAGCCGCTGTCTTTATTCATTTGTGTCAATTATTGAAATTTACATAATTTCTATGAGGAGTTTCATTTCTTTTCAAGTTTCAACAAGAATTATTTAGCGTTTCATTAAACTTTTGATATAAGCAAATGAAACATTCGGCACATTGCTCTGCAATTAACTGTAAAAATAATCAAGGAACATCGAGGAATCTATCTTTTTTCAGATTCCCAAAGGAACAAGAAAGGTATTTTATATTAATTTTAAATATTTTTTTGTTTATTTATATATTATATTATTTAATTATTTATTTATTAAATTAATATTATAATTTATTTATATTATATATATTAAATACTTTTATATATTAAATAAAAGTTTAAATAACTTTTCATCCTCATTATATGTAGATGTAAGCGATGGGTAATAAATTCCCGACGGCAGGATTTGATCGGAAAAACTTCGGACTATTTATATAATAATTGCAGATTATGTGCAAATCATTTTGAGCCGTGCATGTTTATGAATAAAAATGAACGAAATAAATTAATTTGGAATGCTATTCCAACAATTTTCCAAATCCCTAATCCACCGAAGCTAATGGAGACAGGTAGACGAGTTCTGAAGAGAAAATTAGAAGAACCCCTACATAATAATAAAAAAAGAAAATTAAGGTAATAATTTTGTGATGAATCTTTATTATTTGTGCTTTTCTTATAACCGCCGCCCCTCCCCTTCCCCTTGGTTACGCGGCGTAACTTACGCCCCTGCTATATGGTGTAATTTTCAAAAATTAGTAAAAACGCAGTAACTTGATAAAAATAAAATTTTAGATTGCATATATCAGTTGATTTATTGAAAACTTTTTTTTTTTTAATCTAGTAACCCATCTCTAAATTCTTCAGATACCCCAGAACTGTCATCTTTCGTAAATACTGAGGGAAATAAAGAAAACGTTGAAATTGCTTCGATTAATAATGTGAATGATGAAGATGTGCACAATAATAAAATCTCAACATGCAAGATAACTCGGGAATCACGTATGAAGACGAGAATTAAAAAACTAAAACGAAAAATTAAAACACAGATGATGCAGTTAAAAAGGTGCCGTGATAAAATAAGCCAGTTAAGAAAAAGAAATAAGGAATCGAAAATAAAAATAAGGAAGGCTGATGTTTCTTAGAAAACGTACATAGAAAAACATTTTGTGGATCCACAAAAATGTTTCTTATTAGCTCAGATACAACTGCAAACTTTCAGGAAAAAGGGTTTACGATGGTCTCCTGATATGATACAATTGTGTACTTCTCTGTATTTGCAAAATGCAAAAACTTATAATTTTAAAAAATATATTCTCTCTCCCTTCAAGAACTACTTTAAAAAAGAAAACACAGTCCATTACGATTCTTCCTGGAATGTCTGATAATCTGTTTCACTTGTTGAAAGGACTAGTGATTTCCATGTCTGACAAAGAAAAATTCGTGGTATTATGCATTGATGAGATTTCGCTAAAATCTGAACTGTGTTACAACTCATTTCAAGATAAGATCATAGGTTTTGAAGACAATGGCAGGATAACAACCCAAAAAATTGCGAATAGTGCAACGGTGTTTTTAATAAGAGGAATTTCATCTCGATTCAAGCAAGCTATCGGTTACGCTTTTTCTGATGGTGCAATGCCATCTCAGGTGTTAAAAGAAATGTTATTCTTGTACATCAATAATTTGGAAGATGTGGGTTTTAAGATTGCAGCCATTATTTCAGATCAAGGCTCAAATTTCCTTAGCTTAACTAGGCTATTGAAAGTCACTCCTAAACAACCTTATTTTCACCACAATAATAAAAAATATATATACCTCTTCGATCCACCACATCTGCTGAAATCCGTCAGAAATAATCTCAAAAAGTATGATGTTCAATTTGCGAGTGGAAAAATTGCTTCATGGGAAGATATTGACAAATTTTTTAAATACGATTCGCAACAAAAATTTAGAGCTGCACCTAAATTAACTGAAAAACATTTACAGTTGCCTGCATTTTCTAAGATGAAAGTATCCTTGGCTTCACAAATACTCAGCCATTCCGTGGAAGCTGGCAATCATGACTTAGTTGTCCGGAATGTTCTTCCCCTTTCAGCCTCCTGTACTGCTGAATTTGTGGGCTACTTTGACAAACTATTTGATTGCTTTAACGTTTCTAAATTTGGATCACAAAATTATCCTTTTCGGACCCCAATTACTGAAGATTCAGTACATATTAAATATTTAATAACCATGAAGGATTTGCTGTCTTCAATTAAGCTTTTAAACAGATACGATAGGAAGGAGGTAAAAGTTAATGTGAAATGTTTTGAAGGGTGGAAGCAGACCATTAATGGACTCATAATGATTTGGAATATTTTGCATGAAGAAAACGATTTTTCGTTTTTATTGACAAAAAGACTTAATCAGGATGCGCTAGAAAACTTTTTCAGTTCTGTACGCAGAAGAGGTGGTTTTAGTGACAATCCTTCACCTTCACTATTTCAGCACATTTTTAAACTGTCATGCATTAATAATATGTTAAAGTCAAGTAATGGTAACAACTGTGCGCTCGATAATGACAACTTTCTGATCACATTTAATCAATTATGTGAGAAAGCTCAAACTGAAAGCGCTACACCAATTGAAGAATCTACAGGTGTAGACTGTGATTTTTCTGATACAGATATACATGGCCAAGACACAGCATTCTTCTATGTTTGTGGCTATCTTCTTAAAAGACTTGGAGAAAAACACAGTTGCATTGAGTGTGACAAACTGCGAAATAATAATCCAACTTTTGATGGGGAAGATAAACTTTTTTTAAGCTTTAAGGCATACGAAAACGAATCCAGAGAATTCCACAATCTCGTTGTTCCTCAAGACAAATTTTCAGTATTTGTGAAAAATGCAGAAAAAATATTTCAATCCCAGTTTAATGAAAAAATGCATTTATGTGGTATTTTAAAAAATACTGTAAATTTAATTGAGGCAAATGTTTCTCTTCCAGTTTCTTGTACTGTCTTTAAAAGCTTTATGTTGAAGCTATTTACTCGTTTGAGAATATTTTATACAATTAAATTCATAAATCAAGAATTAAAATCTGGAAAAAAAAACAACAAAAAACTGCTACATCTATTGCACGTATAAAAAAATTTAGGAATTGCATTAAAATATTATATTGTATATAAAAACAAAAATTAGATTATATATAAATATTTTTTTTGTCTATGCTGTTCCAAATTGTTAAAATCTCTAATAAAATTAACAATTTTTAATTCGTAAATGAGAATCATTTAAAGGAATAAATAAATTTTAAAATATTCTGCTGTTTTGTTTATTTATCATCAAAATTAAAAGCAAAGTTGTTTTTTTTTTATAGAATTCATTTAAATGTTTAAATCGTAAAAAATATATCTTCAAAATTAAAATATATATTATATTCAAAAATATAATAATATTAAAATATATTATTTTCAAATAAAACAGTTTATATTGGCTGAGACACTTAATGTTAGCATCGATCTCCGCGATGATAGCGCACTAGCCGCTTGGTGCGCGAGTGTGCTGATGATATCTAGGAGGTCACACTTACATCAAAGACGCCGCCTTCGAGTTTGCAGACTTGTTATTATTAGGCTATGGTATCAATTCCATACAACAAGACCCTCACGGCAGGATTACGCCCGATCTTCAAAGAAGCGGATATAGACCTCACGTACAAAAACTCCAATATCCTGAGGAATCTTTTGGGGAATCCTAAAGACAAAACACCTCCTCTATCACAATCTGGAATATACGAAATCGCCTGCAGTGTATGCCAGAAAGTTTACCGAGGGGCAACTTGCAGGAAGGTCCGGACTAGATTCAAAGAGCATAATGCCCACGCCAGGTTCGGCCGCCCGAATAGATCAGCGGTGGCCAAGCATATGCTTGACACCGGACACGACATACTTCTACAAGACTGCCGTTTGTTGAGACAGGTCAGAAACAAGAACGCTTTAGACGCCTAAGAGACGTTGGAGATTTCCAAGAAGGACCCCGACCTGTTACTAAACGGAGACGCAAGCCCGATAGGAGATTCGACACTTATCAAATTGCTTAAAGAGCCAAGTTAATTTTCTATATTTCTTAATTTTGTATCTTTGTTTATCTTTTACTTTCTTTTTATTCTTTGTAATTTTAATAATCGGCATTCGGTATCGATTGTATCGATTGTTCGCGACCAGGAGGAAGTATCTCTACTAGGTCCGCGCTTCTGATGTTAAGAGATATTTTTTTTTTTTCCCCATTGGTCTTTTTTATTTTTTGTAATTTACATTTGTACCTTTTTATTGGATAATGGCCACTCCGGCCCTTATATATATTCTCTGTAATTCAACCAAACTCTGTATCAGCATTGAATAATGAACTCAATGAGTTCGAAATACGTATATGCTTAATAAAATTTCTTTTGTGGACAAGAGGTTGTTGTTAGTTGGTCATATCATGTGAAACTTGGAATTTGGGCTTCTTGCAAGTGTTTTTACAAATGTCAGCCAATTGATAGGTTATAAAGTTTTATGAATGATATGTACATGGAATTAAATATTTTGTTTTCAATTAATGTAGATAGCAAACAATTTTGACTTTCTTAAACGTATTTTTTTTACTTTGTCAATTAAAACAGTGGACATTTTTTCTTTGTCAATTAAAACAGTGGATTTATTTTTTTCTTTTACTGTATTAAAACAGTGGATACTTTTTCACTTTATTAATAAGAAAATACGAATTCATTTTTCTTTTACTTTAATCAGTAAGATAAGAATGTCCATCCCTAACTTTGGTTTTCCCCTCATTTGCCTACCGGATGCAGAAAAACTTTGACCTCATGGATGATAACGTTCATTTTCCAAACCAGTTATTCCACATTTTCCGAATACGCATATTCATATTTTGCTAAGGCTCTAAAGAGGTGCTCTCTCTAGTGCTCTAATTTTGCCTGACGCTGCTGCCATTTCGTATGATGACGTCACGAGATAAGTTGGGCTCTTTTTGGGCTATATTTTGATGGTAATTGGGCGGGATAACGAACTGCACACCTGGCAACCCTAATTACTATGCTTACAGTAGAAAGGAAAAAAAAAGTGAATTCAATTTTGTTTTTACATTCGAGCAATCTAAATATATTCAAAAGCTGTAATAACTTATTATTTCACCAATATCAAAATTAAAAAGAAAATACCAGAGTTTTATTAAATTTTTATAAAATTTTCAATCAATTGTGCATTGAGTTTAGCATGTCGTTTGCTATTTATGACTGACTGGGATTGCAGCGCCACCGGTGGCGCCCTATCCGTTGACGGACACTTTTTTCAATAGAGTTTCCTCCTCTGCAGCGCTGCCGTTTGTAGGGTAATTACCCTATTGTAGGGTAATTTATGTTTCCGTAGGGTAAAAATCAGGTAATGCTTTGCGTAGGGTAATAGTAGGGTAAAACGGTTATCAGTGAATTTTTTTTACTAAAACTGCTATACAGCGAAATTTTGATTATCTCTGACGTCATATCAGCATCACACAGGAAGCAATCCCTGCTTGTAAGCGCATAAGTAATACCCAATCAGCGCCAAATTCAACTCAACCTTATACCCAATCATTCTGGCCCAAACTTCTTATTATAAGCTGTGTGATGTCAGTTTAACATGTGGTAAATCTGAATTACTTCGACATGCTTGCTAAACAGCAACTTCGAGAAATAGAAAATACACCAAAAATTACTTCAGTTATGAAAAATCCTTTAGATAATGATGTCCACAGAGGTGAACTAAAGTTTGCTGCATTGCTGGCTGAGCAAAATTTGCCATTCAATCTGATGAATACGCTAATTCCCTTGTGTGCTAATGTTTTTACAGATTCGAAAATTGCTGCAGGTATGAGATGCAAAAGAACGAAGAGTAGTGCTTTAATAAAACAAGTAATTGCACCTTGTTTCAATGAAACAGTATTCTTTGCAATTCACATTTCAGTCTCATCATTGACGAAACTACAGATGTGGCATCAGTCAAGCAATTAGCTTTTGTAGTAATGTATTTTGATAAAACATTGAAAGAAACGACAACAATGTTTCTGGATATTGTAGAATGCCCAAATGGCAACGCGGAGAGTCTAATGTACTGTCTTAAAGATTGTCTTTCCAGACGCAATATTCCTTTTAGCCACTTAATCGGCTTCTGTTCTGACACCTGCAATGTAATGACAGGAAGACAGCACTGTGTGTTTTGCCTACTAAAAAAAGAACTACCAGATATCGCTCTTATTAAGTGTTCCTGCCATTCTCTAAATCTGTGCTCTTCAAAGGCATGTGAAAAATTGCCACGATCAATGGAAGATTTGCTCAGGAATGTTTTTGCGCACTTTCACCGAAGCTATCGGAGACAGGTGGTTTTCCGTGAATTTCAAAAGTTTTATAATGTGGAAGAGCATGCAATCTTAGCCCCTGGTCAGACAAGATGGCTCAGCTTAGAGAAATGTGTGAACCGAGTTCTAGAACAATTCGATGCTTTAGTTGCTTATTTTACAAAGATCGTTTTTGACGATCCATCAAAGACTACTGAGACGATAATAGCAACCTTACAAAACAAATTCACAAAGGTTTATTTAGAATTTCTTTCATATATTCTTAGCCTGATTACAGATGCAAATAAAATGTTTCAAAGTGAAGGTTCAGTTTTGTGGCAATTCCAAACTGAAATAATCTCTTTACTTAAAAACATATGTCAAAACTTTATAGAATTATCCTTCATCAAGAAGACAGATTTCACAAGCGAAAAAATATATTTCAATGACAAAAGCTTCTTGTTAAACCTGGAAGAAATCTATCTTGGTGTTGCAGCAACAGAAACCATCTCGGAATTGAAAAAAGAATAAGTTTCTGCAAAAGATGTAGAATGCTTTTATTTGTCATGCCAAAACTTTTATATTTGTCTTGTTCAGCAATTGCAAAATCGATTTCATTTTTCAGATCCGATTTACAGTTGTGTCTCAATTCTTAATCCTGACATTGCAGAAAATTTTAAAGTTAAATCATTAAAACATGTGTATGAAAGACTTAAATCATATCTGGATCAGTCAACTGTGCAACTTGCTGATCAAGAATGGCGTCAACTGGCCTTACTTGATTTCAGCAAGTTAGGATCGGTTCATTATCATGGTGCATCTATTGATAGATATTGGGGCAAGATATTTTCTTTAAAAAATTCGGGAGGTCAACAGATGTTTCCAAATCTAGAAAAGGTGTTATCACTACTTTTAACTCTACCCGTTTCAAATGCCTCAGTAGAACGAGTCTTCAGTCAGTTAAAATTATGCAAAACAGCACATCGTAATTCTCTGAAAACTAACACAGTAGCTGCCTTAATGCAAACAAAGCATAGTCTTTCTGCAGAAAATAAAGTAATTTAATTTCAGTTTCCATTTCATTGTATTTTGTGATGACTCTTCAATAAAATAAATTTTTAGATTAATGTGAACTATCTGCACAAACGCAAACGCGAAACTCAACAATCTGCGCAACCGCAAACGCGAAACTCAACAGTCTGCACAATGGGCGGAGGCAAACGCGAAACCAAAGCCCACTGTATTACTACAAGCCCGCCCAATTGTAAGGTTTCCATGCATCGCCGCACTGAAGAGCGTGGCGCTAGTAGCCTAGGATTGCCTGTAGCGTGAATAGCATGTGGCTAAGTGGAAAATTTGCGTTTATTATAATCACTTGTTAGTAATTTTTCAAGATAAAAATCTCTTTGAAAACAGGATTTATAACTTGAAAATTTTCATAGACATTTATCCATCCAAGTGTTTTTTCCATTCCTCAGTTTTTGATTTCATTTATAAGTACAGATAAATACTCCTTATAACGAACTCGAAGGGACCAAAATTTAATTCATTATAAAGAGAATTTGTAATAAGGACGTGAAACAGAGAAATAAACCTTTGTTTATTATTACTTTTGGTAATATAAAAATACATAAAATAATTGATAAAAGCTGTTGGTTTATATAAATAATAATCGGAATAAGTTTTATTTTATGTTGTGAAAAACTTTTTTACGATTTTTCAAATTTT
>JAHWFO010054440.1:0-34462 GCA_023313115.1 Rhysida immarginata
TAATTAGCTAAAATTGCTACAATTTTGGTTTTTGTTTTGCAAGTTGCACATAATTTTATACCTTGGTTTATGTTTAAGTTTTTAGTAACAATTATTTGTTCCCTAAATATACATTCATTTATGCAAATTTAACTCTGTGCACTGTCACTGTGTACTCTTAAGTATAGCTTATTTCTCCGTGACACCTTATTGTACTCTTCGCCAATACCTCCTAGAAAGATAGACTTCCACCTGAAACGTCTTTTATTGGTACACTAGGCTAACGAGAAAGATACGCTCCGGCATTGAAAAGTCATCTGAAAAAAAACGATAACATTCATTATTTCCATCTTGTCTTTTAACAATGTCACGTTCAAAATAACGCACGCAGTGGAAAATAATTAATGTAAGCAGAGTAAACAAACAGACCTACAATTTAGTCAGTGAACCAACCACACTTGAATAAATTTAATAAAAATCCAACAAAATAACAAGAAACAACAAAAGATGCACAAATATAAAATCAAAGAGTTTTCGGACTGGCTTGTCTGAATTAATAAAATAAAAATCTTAACATAAAAGATTTCACATTATCTCAATTAATTTCAAAGTGGGTTTTACTTTTAAAACAATACAATCAAAAATAATTCGTAACTTATAACATAGCTACCTTACTTTGAGAAATATGTTTAGGTGATGAAATGACAACACAATAACTTAATTACATAAATTATGCTAATTGGCACTAATAAAATCAAGACAAATTCCTGCACTTGAATTAATAAGCAATTACTTCAATAAATTCATAATTCGTGTTTAACTCAAAGATATCCTATTTCGGTATGTAAATATAACCCTGATAATTTTTACATTGACACAGAACGTGAATACGTCTTATAAAACAACAGCCATTAGCAGAAATACATTCAAAGTTCGTATTGAGAATTAAGAGTTCAGCAGTTCATATAATAACAAAAAACAAACTATCAGCAATACTGAAATGCGTTATAACTAACTAGTGCACTTATTTTGGCGAAATAATATTTCGTATCACTAATCACTGTATGGGAGTCAGAACAACTTTTAACTCTTCTTTGAATTACATATATATATAACGCACAACACAAATTCTTTTAAATGCATGCGGCTTCACTCTTGCATTTAATTCTATTTAATTAGCAGGGTAAGTCTTAACAGTTACTGTAACTCCCCTTGAATAAGGGTTAATTAACTACTGCCTTTGAAATTTACAATATGGCGACTAGAACTGAACAAATAAGCATTTCTGTTCGTACGGAACATTTAAAGTTTGCGGCGTAGCACTACCGCTGCGAAAACAATAAACAATGCAGTACTCACGTAATTCTTCCATACTTCAGTAATTGCTAATGCGCAGGTAGCCGACCCCATCTTCGACGAAGGCGTTTAGTCCCCGCGGGAAGGCTCCTGTCCAACGCTCATGTCGTAACACCAGCATTCGTGAGTCTCTGGATATGGCGCACTGCTCCTTCCAGAATTTCAGTTGAAGCCTCGTCAAACAATTTAGAGGAAGTCCCACTGCAGGCTGATGCGGAATCTCCAGTCGTTCATTTATCGTCTTCTCTGTTAGGCTACGTCGACATGGTCGGGCGTACTCCTTTCTTGGCTTTCTTTCGCCGTGAACGAATGCATTGTCGTTCCTTGCTGCCTTGGCCGTCTCAGCATTCAACGTTTTCGAAGTCTCCTTACTTCGGTTGTCACCATATGCAGCTCTCCTTCCTAAGCCAACTCCATTCCAATCTTTACCCGGGTCTCCCCTCGTTCGCCAATGGACGATGTCCACGATAGAAATTGCGCATGCGCTATTGTCTTACTGCCATCTGGTGGCTTATTTTGAAAGCGGTCAACCGGGTCACCATGTGCGCTACCAACACTGAAAACATGAATTACTTCACAAAATACTCACCCCTGATACCTCTGATACATTTATTTCTTTTTCTTGATTTAGTTTTCCACAGCGAGATTCTCTGTTTGCATTTTTAGCCTTTTTTTTGTTGAGAATGATTTAATTCAAGCTCAAGCTAAAAAAATTTAAATAAATTAAATTTGACATTATAAAATTAAATACTCACTACATTCTTAAAGTCAATTAATTTCTTCATGAAATATACCCACTCAATCTATCATAGCAAGTTTTTATGTTTTTTGTTTGTTTTTTAACCAAATTTTTATAATCAGCCTTCTGATTATAAAATATTGCATGTTTATTAAAACCTACGATATATATTACAATAACAATTAGAATTGAAGATAAAAAAATTAACAGTTTATATATTTTGGGAGTATATTAAGGAGGTATTTAAATTTATATAGCTTACTCAAATTGATTTAAAACATTGAACAAAGAGGTAGCAAATCCCCGAAAAGTCGCAAAAATTTTCCTTCCCTTTTCTATTTGTATTTATGATATGTTTGAAGAGTTTCTGCAATTTGATTATTTTCTTCTCTTTGAATGTAATAAGATGCATTTTTTAACCATATCAGTTTTTAAAATTGTATTAACTCTTTCCGAATATATTGGACAAAAGGTTAGCATATACCCGAAATGTTTATAGTCTTTTAATGTTAAACTTAAAAATAGTTTACACTTCAACTGTTCATATTTCAATCTGAAACTGTCGTGAATTTAACGGATAAAATATGTAAAAATTAAAAGTATTCCATCAAAATGGAAATAAAAGCTGCAGCAAAAATGTAATTATTTTGATCTTTCGGAAAATAGTACCATGTGGTTGCCTTACTTTTACAATTTTTGCAGGGAGGCACAGAGCAATTAACACGAGTCACTCTTTCAGACCCGGAACGAGGGTTGACAATGATGTTACCAGAGGGCGCACGGGTAACGTGGACATCGTCCATTCCTCGTCTTTTTCCTCCCCTGCTCACGTGTCCCGTCACCTTCCGCTCTCGTCGTTTCCAACGGCGCTCTTTTCTTTTTCCTATTTGAATATCCCGCCTTCTCCTTCTCCTCCTTCACCGGTGGCGCCCTCTGTTGACAAGAAGGCTTATTTTTGTTACAGCGAGGTTTGTTTCGCTGTAACAAACAATCAGTGTTTTTTCGTTTTTTGGAAACAGTAAAGGTTAGATTGTTGCTGGACTTATTTTGATCAGGTGACCTTTTCGTGCCGGAGCCTCTTTCTCGTTAGCCGCGTTGTTACGTCATCATACAGTAATTCGACCATTGTTAAAAGTGTTTCTACCAAAAATAACCTGTAATTTGGTCGACTTCATAGCCAACGAGAAAGACAGACCCTGGCCGTAACCGCCGAGAGAGAAGGCCTCTGCGATGAAAAGTAATACATTGTTACATTATCATAGTTAGGGCAAATTTATGGCTTATTATTGGTAGAAATACGAATAACAATGCCCTAACTATGATGATGTAACAATGTATTACATTTTATCGCAGAGGCCTTCTCTGTCGGTGGTTATGCCCTGGCGCGGAAAAATCACCTAACCATAATAGTCCGGCCAGCAATCCAACCTTCACTGTTTCCAACAAACGAAAAAATATTGAACGAGAAATACGGAACAGGTCTAGGATTATCAAAATTGTAGTGTTTATTTTAAGCCTACGCGTTTTGAATTCACATCTTCATCAGGGCAGGCGACGACTACAATGTGCAGACAATCGGCAATCAAACAGCGCAGGGAAAAATGAAACGAGCGCTCCGGAAGCAATGCTTTTACTGCCATACACTTAACTAGGCAAGAAGTACACTTAACTAGGCAAGAAGCCAGATGAAACTTAGTTAACTCATTCCAGAGGATAAAATAGAGTCCTTTCCTATTAGGACGATAAAGCCGATTGTCGATTGACGAGGGACACGGAGGAGCTAGGAGGTCCAATAAACTGGAAAGTTGGCCTTTTGAATGATATCGAAGATGACGTCCCGGATGTGACGAGGCCTGCGATGCCTGAGGAAACTTCTAAAGGTGAGCGGATGGTCCAGAATATCTACAAACAGAAGATTGGGATGGTCCTCAAACTTCGGATAGCCCATGCAGGCATACCGTAGATAAGAAAGGGTCGGATTACCATTTTGTAAAGGTATTTGTAATTTTTTACCAATTCGAGCTCTTTACCAGAAAGGAAGAGAGGACTCGAGGGGTTTCGAAATTTCTTCTTAATGAACGTAGTCTTGCATTTGTCAACGTTTAGATTGGCTCTCCACTTAGCAAACCATTTCTCGCACAGTTTTAAGGCATTTTGTAACCGAGATATGGCGTGAGCGAGAATAGATATAGCTTACTCTTAGGAAAAATTGGGAAGTAAAAATAGATATAAAAGTTGAACAGTGCAGGGCCCAGGAGAGAGTCCTGGGGAACACCAGCATTGACGTCACAAGAGTTAGACATGAAGCAGCCAACTTTGACACGAAATATTCTGTTCGACAGAAAGGTACTAATCAAAGCAATCAGATCGTCCGGAAATCCACAAGTAATCATCTTGTATATGAAGCCATTGTCCCAAACCTGATCAAAAGCTTTACGGACATCTATGAAGACAAGACAACCGTACTTATTACAGTTAAGAGGAGTGTTTAGATCTGCAACAAGCCTCCAGATCTGAAGTTGGCTGGAGTGACCTGGACGAAAGCCAAATCGCTCCTCACAAACAAGATTGTTGATCACACAGAAGTCATTAACCCTCTTCAGAAAGATGCGTTCAAAGACTTTTTACAGTATAGGTAGCAAGCTTATGGGCCTGTAGCTGACAGTGACATCAGGGTTTAGGCCAGGCTTTGGTATGATAGCGATGACTGATTCCTTCCACTTGTTAGGGAAGTAACAACTGAGCAAATATCGGTCACTTCCGAAATACCGACAATCAAAATATCGACAATGAAAAAAACCGACAAGTCATAATGCCGACGGTTTGAAATTCCGACAATTCATAATACCGACGGTTCAAAATACCGACGGTTCAAAATGCCGACAACTCATTACGCCGACGTTTAAAAATACCGATTTTTTTATTTAGGTTAAGTTAGGTTTAAAAAATGTTCCATTAAGTTATTAAAAATCAGGAATGTACCCTTAGTCTCTCCCGAGATTGAATGGGGTGAAAGAAGGCCCATATGGGTAAAACTAAAGGCCGGTTCCCACTAGCGCGGAACCGCGGCGGAAATACCGCGCGTGACGTAAGCAGCGCGGATTTGACGTCATACCGCGGCGTAAAATCCGCTACCGTCTAGAGTTGAGATGGATTTAACTTAACCGCGACGGTAAAATCCGCCGAGGCAGCGTCCGCCAATGAAATCAATGCATTTGTGTGACGTTGACAATCTCTCCAAGATGGCGACGCTAATGGATAGTATCGTTTAGGAGTGCAGCAATTTTAGCGAACATCATCAAATAAACAGCAACACCCTTGCTTGTATCTCCGTCAGTTTTTGTTTATTTGCAAAGACTTAAAACGCTACGTCCATTTTTTTATGCGTCCATTATGGGAAAAGGCTCGAAGAGAATCCCGGAAAGCGATCTTCGAAGAGACTCTTGAGCTATAGCGTAACGTGCCGCGATAGTGGGAACGGATCGGCGGAATTATCGCTGCGCTTAACCGCGGTGGTTTTAACCGTTCCGCTTTTCACGGCGGATAGTGGGAACCGGCCTTAATACCTTCACCAACCGGGAACTGACGTGGAGCCTAGCCCACCCTTCATGTATAAGTTGCTCAAAATCTTTTAAATCTTGAAACATAACTGACGATGGTTTAAAATCGAAACGCGTATTAATAATAAAACTACGTTGTTGCAATTGAACCCAGTTATCACTACTATTAATAAATACTGCAACATGGCACTATTCAATCTAAACGAAATGTTAAACACAAAACATAATAATTTCTTCATGATCACCAAATTCCCATGTAATAATAAAAGACATAATTCAAATTTTAAAATAGCCAAAAACTCAGCAATCGTAAGGATTCTCTAAAAGGATTTTGGTAAGTGGATTTTGGTGGTAAGTGAATTTTTAGAACTGTCGGTTTTTTAAACTGTCGGTATTATGAACTGTAGGTTTTTTAAACTGTCGGTATTATAAACTGTCGGTGTTTTCATTGTCGGTATTTTGATTGTCGGTATTGTATATACCACTGAATATATGGCATTCGCACCAATCAAAGATAACCTAAATGGTGCTGACTAGTGGACTTAAACATTAAAACAAAAATCATAAATTATAAAAACAACATGGCTCTTATATGTGGAGCTATTATAAGCAAAGTAAAAATATATAATTATAATTCCTCCGGCTAATATTAAAAGATTTAAATCCTATTTAAATGCTGTAAAATTGCAGATAAGGGAGGCTAAATCAGTCTACTTCGAAAGATTGTCTGCTCGTCTCTACTCTTGCAAAGATAAGTGGAAATTAATAAAAAAAATCTTTCGGCAGGTTCTCGTACCCCGGTGATGCCATTCAGACAGTCTGACTAGGTCACGAGTTCCAATCTGACTAATTTTCTGCAATCCCTATTACCATGTAATTCTGCATCAAGTGATCTTGAAAGTACGCAAAATGACATTATTTTCTCTAATATGGTTTCGAGTTTCTTTGCAGCCCCTACTACTTCTGAGGAGGTGGATAAAGTAATACTTTCTTTAAAGTCTTCATCGGTCCTTGACCCTCTTGGCCTATCTTCTGATACAATAATCTGTTTACATCCTGAATTAGCCGAACCATTAGCTTTCATATTTAACCACTCACTAATTACAGGAATTTTCCCAGATGTCTTAAAGATCGCAAGAGTCACCCCTATATTTAAAAAAGGGGATCCTAACCGTTTCTCGAATTATCGGCCAATCTCTGCTCCTTCTACTTTTGCAAAAATATTCAAGAAAGTATACTATTTCCGACTATCCCAATACGTCTTTGATAATACCCTAATCTCGCCTTTCCAGCATGGATTCGTTCCAAAAAAAAAGTGCTAAAATGCATGCCATGAGTTTTTGGAATTCACTTCGAGCGAGATGGCTACTAATAAATTTGTTGCTGCGGTATATGTCGATTTTACCAAGGCTTTTGATTCCGTACTCACTGATCGGCTCCTTTTCAAATTATCCAATCTCTATGGCATCCGAGGGCTTCCTTTGCGATGGCTTACGAGTTTTCTTACCAACAGGATTTATTTTCTACTTCAATCTGATATCTCTTCGCATCGACTTATGAGAAATCTGGGAGTCCCCCAGGGCTCTATGCTTTCTCCCTTGTTGTTTTGTCTATATATAAATGATTTGCCATCAGCTATCTCTCTCTCTATATCATTCCAGATAATTCTATACGCAGACGATGTCACACTTATAGCGGCAAGTCACGACGTTGCGTTGCTGTCATCATCGTTGAATGATGCGCTTTCTAAGCTGAAAGCATGGTCCAGCACGAATTTTTTATACGTTAATACGGAGAAAACTAAATCTATGCTTTTTTATCAAAGGAATAAGCGCAACGTACCTGAGGTTTTTTCTTTACTCTATGATGGCTGCCCTTTAGTAACAGTGACATCCTTTAGGGTTGGTTATTACGCATAATCTTACATGGAACCATCATATTGATTCACTATTAACAAACCTAAATCATAAGCAAGGAATTATCTCCAGATTACGTTGTTTGCCTACTAGAATTCTTTTACTATTATATAACGCTTGGATACATTCTGTTCTTTGCTACAGCATTATTTTCTGGGGATCATCCACGTCATCGAACCTTGCACGCATTTTCAAACTACAGAAGTGGTTCCTGCGATCTCTTTTTGGATTTCCGAAACGCACTTCAGTTTCCCATCTCTTTAAAGCACTTCGAATTGCCACTGTTTATCTATTATATTTTATTAGAGTATGTATATTTGTATTTAAAGTCACGAAATCGTTCCTGTTAGTTTCTACTCCTATTAATCTTAATCTCAATGCCGGTAATCATAGTTATCCAACAAGCACAGCTTTTGACTTGAAACTCCCTTTAATTAAATTAAACTATCGACGTCGCTGTTTGAGGTATGCTGGCGCAAGATGTTGGGCTTTTCTTCCGGTGGAAATACGGTCCGAGGAGGCCTTTTCTTTATTCTGCAAACATCTTAAGACCTTTGTTCTGGATTTCCACTATGATATTCAGACCTGGCTAACTGAGTGCTAGTTAAGTCTATCATTAAAGTTTAGATAAGTTTATCAAAGAGGTTTTTAACACCCCCTCTTTGTCCTGCTTACCCATATATTACTTAAGTCTATGCATGGTTACTGTTTAATATGCCCATACTTATTATATTTTTGTAGTAATGGTTAGTCTTAAGTTTCATATTCCGTAATCCTGATCTGTCATCATTTCCTAAACTCCACTCTTCCGGTTGGTAAATTCCATCATAGTAATCCTGATTTTTTACTCTGTCCTTAGCTTCTATCTTGTTATGTGTCTTTACAATAATTTTGTTATATATTTATAATTTATCAGGTTATAGGTACGTTGCTGATTATAGCAGGCTTTCGACTCTTTTGACCTGAACCAATTTTAATAATGCTAAATAATGTATTAATTCAGATTTACATTAATCTTATAATTTCTTGTAGCTGTTACTCGTCTATTGCTACTTTTATTTTATAATGTTCATCATTGTTTTTTATATTTGTGCTAAACCTTTGTTGTAAACTTATGATTATAGTATTAATATGCTTTAGCGACCGTTGGGACCCAATAAGTCGGTGTATTGACCATACCGGTCCCAGGCGGTCGCAGCTGTATATAGTTATTAACAAAATAAATAAATAAATAAATAAATAAATAAATTATAGGTCTGTGTCCGTTGTGGTGTGCCTTCTTCTGTTTGGGTGGCTTTCAATCCTGTTCACTGCATCGATAATAGGATTCTTCTCGAAATTTATCTGGTTATTTAATACCTTGTGTTTGTCCGTTTTAAGGTGCTACCTGGTTTCTAGGGTCTTTATAGTAAGGATTCTTCTATGGTCTTTCTCAAATTTTATTACGATAATGATGTTCTGCATTGGTCCAAAGGGTTTCCCATTTTAATGAGGTGGTTGGCAAAGGGAGACTTGCCATCTCCATTTATCCAGACATATGGTGCTCACCGAAGCAATATAGAAGCTACCACACGTTGGACACGAGAGTTTATAGACCCCACATGACGCGTATTCGTCGCCGGTTTCTCTGTCTTCCTGGGTTGAGAGCGTACCTAAATTTGTTTCTTGTCCTAAAAGCTATTTTTACTCCTCTGTCAGGGAAAATGTTTGAGATCCTTGATATTTCCCGGCCGGTGTACGTGAAACTGACGATTTTCTGATTGATATCCGGGAATGAGTTCTTTCTGGTTCTATCATAGGTGAGAAGGATTTACTCTTTCTTGTCTTCTTTGGGTACTGGGTATGACAAGGCTCTGTCAAAATAGTATCTGAACCTTCCGACTTGTGTTGTGGCAGGTGATTCGAATCAAAACTGATGATGTTGTTAGTGGTCGTAGGTTTACAATATATACAAAACTCTAATTTCTCATTTACTACGTTTTTATGGATTGAAGTGTCGAGGAAGTTCATGCATCCGTTCTTCTCTTCTTCCAGTGTGTATGAGATGTTTGGGTGGAAGCTATTAAAGAGACTCAACAGGCCGTCAGCATTCGTCTTAGTTTGGTCGAATATGATGATTGTGTCGTCAACATATCATGAATAAAATATTAAACATTTACAAACCAGTAAGGATGTAACGTATTCTTCCTCCAATGACTGCAAGAATGCCTCTGATATGGTTGCACTTATGGGGGGACCCATTAGTACGCCGCATGGCGTAGAGTAAAAATCTTTCTGGAACATGAAGTAATTCTGGTTGTATAGATTTAAGCAGAACATACAACATCGGTGCGGACTTCCTCATCGTTCCCGTTTTCAATAAATCGTTTCTCTATTAATTCAATTGCTTCCCGGAATGGAATATTTGAGTATAAATTAACTAAATTCAAATTCACCTACACTGGCCCGGAAATCTCATTAATTTTCCGTGACAGAGGAATACAAATAACCTTTAGGGACACCCGTTTGGATCAATGCATGATATCATAGCTATACTAAAATTTCAGAAGGTAGAAGACTCCTGATATTTGAGGCCCTAGAAATCAGTAATACTGACCTTTTGAGACACCTTTATA
This sequence comes from Rhysida immarginata, assembly GCA_023313115.1. Classification (NCBI taxonomy): domain Eukaryota; kingdom Metazoa; phylum Arthropoda; class Chilopoda; order Scolopendromorpha; family Scolopendridae; genus Rhysida; species Rhysida immarginata. Next base: position 10,166 of record JAHWFO010054440.1, read on the forward strand.
CAGACAAAGACAAGGTGTGCATTTTATGGTCTATGTTGCTGTGTGATGAATAATGAGAAAAGATCCGGTAATAGCAATAGGTGGCGTCTTAATTGTGCGTTTGACGATGTTTCAAGTATCACCTCATGCTCTGGAATTTGGAATGACTACGATCCGATAATAGCAATAGGTAGTCGTTATAACCTATTGCTATTATCGGAACTTTCTCGTTATTAAATACAAGGTATTAAATAACCAGACAAATTTCGAGAAGAACCTTAATATCGATGAGGTGAACGGGATTATAAACAAAACTAACAGAACAAGACACACCACAACGGACTCGGACCTATAATTATAATTATGTATGTATTACTTTCCTTATAACATCTCCACATATAAGAGCCTTGTTGTTTTTATGTTTTTATGTTTAATTTTGTATGTCCACCATTCAGTATCAATTGGGTTGATTGGTGGATGAATGCCATATATTCGGTGGTAGATGCCTGCACATTGTAGTCGTCACCTGCCCTGATGAAGAAGTAAATTCGAAACGCGTAACGTTACAATTGTGCCACCCACGCGCGGAGGCGAGACCTCAATTGGGCCTCGGGGCAAATCTAAACCCTCGCACGTGGCGGCAAGGGAGGGTTGACTCGTTTGGGGTCAAAAAATTACTCAATGTGTCTCAGGTGAATAAAAACTTTTAATTACTTAGATAATTAATTGGAAACATATTCAAAAGCATAATATTATTGTTATTATTATTATTGTCATTGTTTGGGGAAACCAAACTCGGATCAAGTCCGGAAGCCAATCCCAGAGGCGGACCCAAAAGAGGGCCAAAGCCCAAGGGACTCAAATGCGAGGGAGGGAAAGTTATCCACTCGTGGGAGTATTGATGTTTGAGTGTAGGAATTTCCTTACTATGTGACATGTGTTTAGAATTGTGGCTTTCTGTAAGGTGTTGTATAAGTGTGGGTTTAAATTTAGTGTTGACAGGCTTTTGTGTAGCGAGTGTGGAATAACCCCAGTGGCGGAAAGAATGATAGGAACAATGTGTACTCTGTTAACTCCCCAAAGGCGTTTTATTTCGTGTGCAAGATCCGTATATTTAGTGATTTTGTCAGTGTATGTCTTTTGTAAATTGTGTGTATTGGGGATGGAGATATCAATTATGTAAGTCACTTTGTTCTGCTTATCTACTAGTGTAATGTCTGGTCTGTTATGAGGGATAGTTTTGTCAGTGATTATAGCTCTGTCAAAATATAGTTTATGTGTGGTGTTCTCTAAGACAGTGTTGGGGATATATTTATAGTAAGAGTGTGAATGTCCCTTAGCTTGTGTATCTTAGCTAGATGTTGATGTATGATGTTGGCTACCTGGTTATGTCTGTGCAAATAATCTGTCTGCGTGAGTATGTTGCAACTGGATATGACGTGTTGGATGGTTTCCTCTGCGATATGGCATTTCCTGCAAGACCCGTCAGTCGATTCTTTGATAATATGTTTTCTGTAGCTTTTAGTGTTAATAACCTGGTCTTGTATGGCAATCATGGTTCCTTCAGTTTCCCCAAAGAGACTCCCTTCACTCAACCAAAAGTTCGACGCTTTTTTGTCGACGTGTGGCTGGTTGAGGTCAGAAGGATGTCTACCGTGGAGTTGCTTTCCGAGCCATGATTGAAGTTTAGTGCATGTTGTAGGAATGTTATGGGTGTTCTGCATGCTGTTCAGATTCAGAGGTGTGTATTTTGTATCAGCCATGCAGACTGCTTTGTGTAATGGTGATGTGTGTTGTTTAGAGTAAAAGAATTCTCTGAGTGACTGAGTCTGTTTCTGGTGTAGATCTGTTATGTCAATAAGACCTCTGCCTACCTCTGAACGAGGCAGGGTGAGTCTTTCAATAGCTGCGTGTGGATGGTGCTTTCTGTGCTTTGTAAGCAGTTTACGTTGTTTCCTTTCAAGTCCCTCAAGATCTGTGTTTGTCCACTGTATGACTCCAAAGGAGTAGGAGAGTATTGGCGTGGCATAAGCATTGATGGCCTTGATTAAATTTCTGGAATTTAAGTGCGTTTTAAGTATTGTCTCTAGCCTATGAAGATATTGTTTAGTGAGTGTATTCTTTATGTGTTTGTGCTCCAGAAGCTTGTCTTGCTTAAATCCTAGATATTTGTAAAATTCGTCATTTTCCATAGCAGCAATGTGATCTGGTTCATCTAATGTGAAGCCCCCTTCCCTGAGTACTCCATTTTCAATTTGAATGGTTTTGCATTTGTCCAACCCAAACTTCATGTGTATGTCTTTTGAAAAGGTTTGTGTAGTGTCAAGTAATTGGTGCAATTGTGTTTGTGTGGAGGCGTAGATTTTCATGTCGTCCATGTAGAGTAAGTGTGAGAGCGTGTAGTGGCAGCTTTTATTATGTTTAATTGTGTAGCCGTAAGTTGTGCTATTCAGTCTGTTGGAAAGTGCATTTAGTGCAAGACAAAACCAGAGTGGGCTCAGTGAATCACCCTGGAAGATGCCACGGTTTATCTGTATTTTGTCAATCGTGATGGTTTCACTGTTGAGTGTGAGGTGTAGTGTAGTTCTCCAATGCAGCATTGTACTTTCTAAAAAAGTGATAAGTGTAGAGTTTATTTTATATAATCTTAGTGTATATAAAAGCCATGAGTGTGGGACACTATCAAAGGCCTTTTTGTAATCAATGTAGGCTGCAAGGAGGTGTCGATGTTTATTGTGAGTTTGCCGTAGGACCACACTGTCTATCAGGAGTTGCTCCTTACAACCCATGTGGTTTCTACGGCATCCCTTTTTTTGCTCTACGAGAATGTTGTTTGTGTCTATGTGTGTATAAATTTTGTTTGCGATACAGGCAGTTATTATTTTGTAAAGTGTAGGGAAGCATGTGATAGGTCTATATTGTGTGGGATCTGTAGTGTTATGTGACTTTGGTACCATGTATGTTATTCCTTTTGTGAGGAAAAGTGGCAATGTCTGTGGTGTTTGCAAAGTGTTGGAAATCTGTTTTGCAAGGGCCAGATGCAAACAGGTGAAGCGCTTATACCAAAAGTTCTGAATCCTATCTACACCTGGAGCCTTCCAATTGTGAGTACGTTTAATGACTTGTGAGAGTTCATCTGCTGTTATGTCAGTATAAGGCATGTTTGATAGTGTGGATGCTAATTGCTCCTCTTCCCTGATCCAGCTAGCTTCCCTATTATGTTCAACTGAGACAGACCAAAGAGACGACCAATAATGTTGGAGTGCTGTTTGTGTTGGCAGACCAGTTTTTTGTGTCTGTGTATAATCTTTGTTTAACTGCTTATTATTATTATTATTATTATTATTATTATTATTATTATTATTATTATTTTTAAACAAATAATTCACAACAACAATGGGGCCCCTAACAAAATGACTGACAACAAATAATTAAACTCTCAATAGCATGAAACTATATCTTAACAACACAACTAAATGTTTAAATATCCTCATAGAACACATTAATCATCAAACGTATTGCAAATATAAGTGTCCCGCTGTCGTTCATTGCATATGGCTCAGGCGTACCAGTCATTCACTCTGTCTGAATTAAATTATGAGTCCCCAACTTAATCGACGCGAGCAAGCGTCGCCTATCCCTTTTATCAATAAGGGAGGGATAGAATAACCCTGAAACTCTTCAAAACTGTACAACTCTCTTGGACTCTTGTACCCTCTATTATTAATAATGGAGTGGATGACTAATTCGTGCACCCGCTAAAGCCCAGTTTTGAAAAGCATTTTTTAAAAGAGCGTCCAAAAAAACAAGTTTTTGCTATTTTCGCTCAAATGTGCTATAGTCACTCATAGCGAAAATTATCGCAAATTAGAGTACTAATTCTTTTGTCGAGTATTGTACTTGACTTGTAACTGTTTATTTCTCACGACTAAAAAAAAAGTTCCCGTTGAACATTACAAACAATAAACGATCTCACCAGTTTTGAAGGCAGGATGTTTTCTTAACTTCGCTGAATCCAGACACCAAAAGAGCATCTACGTTGATTCGGTCCGCCATTCGAATCATACGATCTCTTTTCAACTTTGCAGATAATAAATTACTTCAAACAGCATGTACTGATGTTTTACCGCAAATACAAACGATCAATACATTACCAATGAACCTATAATTTATTAATGCGTTTGATGACATCGGGGTTAGCTTAAGCGCCATTCGTGGAACATACTGCTACGGGCGCTTCCTTCCGTCCGCTCACCTCAGCGATCTTACACCCACGTCCGTGCTTTACCATTGCTTTTTTAGAAGAACACAAGCTTAACAATAACAAAACACATTTTTTAAACGTCACAGTTTTCGAAGAATTTCTCCCCGCTACAACAAAGCCCAGCCTCTCTTGCTGAGACATTGTTGCCGCGGAGGGTAATTAAAACCTCCAACAACAATTACGAAAACTAAAACCAACAATTCTCACTATAAAATACACTAAGCACCACATACACACTTTTAAATCGGCCACACACAACACAAATAAAAAAACAAACGAACTAACCAATCGTGAACAAAATCAGTAGAGCGCACACACACACACAATATTCATACTTACACACGGGAGCACCTCCCCCCACCAAAACAAAACCTCACACTGACTCACAGTCACACAATAAACGCTATAGTGAAACTCCATTTATCCTCTCCCTAATTGCGATTGGTCGAAGCCTAATCACAACGCTACACCGTGCTGCAAGTGCTATAAGCAAATAGTTCTTTTATATATGAGTAGGAGTTGTAGTAAATACAATTGATTAAAAATGAATACTCCTTTTAATGAAAAACTGAAAAGTAAAACGAAATAATAAAAAATAAAAATCACCCATTGTGGAGAATGTCTTATGGAGACAGATGTGGTACAAAAAAACACAGGTGAAGAGAAAGTCTTGTAGAATAACAGTCACAGTAGAAACACAGGAAGGTACACAAGAACAGATGACGCATATAAAGTAGGAGAAATTTTTTTTTCAACTGTGCTTCTCATCATTGGACCCTCATCACCAGATTTTCTCCTACTCTATGTGCGTCGTCTGTTCTTGTGTATCTTCCTGTGTGTCTTCCTGTGTTTCTACTGTGACTGTTATTCTACAAGACTTTCTCAACACCTGTGTTTTTTTGTTCCGCATCTGTCTCCATAAGACTTTCTCCACATTGGGTGACTTTTATTTTTTATTATTTCATTTTAATATTCAATTTTTCATTTAAAAGAGAATTCATTTTTAATAAATAGTTCTTTTGTTTTCTTTATAAAGAAATGCAATTCTTAAATTTTTAATGGCCTCTAAATGCATATTTAATAAAACATAATAATGAGCTAGCTAAATGCCACAATGAGCTAGTTAAACTGTATTTCTATCAAAGCAAATATTCACCTTTTAAACTGCTGAACTGCAATTAGATAAGGCTTGCACGAAAAAATGTGCTTGACGATGTTGCTGGTGCTTCATGGGGATTAGAATAGAAAATTTTAGGGGTTCTTTTAAATGTCCAATATTTCTATTTTTAATCCTGTTCGTTAGAAAACGTTGAAGGTTTATTTTTGTAAACGTTTTTTTTAAAGGTTTATGTTGTAGATTGCCACGAAACCAAGTAACCATGTGAGAAGGCCAACCAATCGCAGTTAGAGAGAGGATAGGCGGAGTTTCACTATACCATTTTTTCTAATCCAAGAACTGTACCTTATTTTTCGTTAATTTATAGCGATATTGACCAAGATACAACAACTTGCAAAAATATTGAATTTTAAAATCCAAGATGGAAACAATGAAGGTTATCTTGGAATAGCAAAATGGTAGTGTTTAATAATTAACATTTTGCTATTCTAAGGTTTTCTTTATTGTGTTCATACTCAGCAAAATAGACCAATATGCAACTACTGAAGGTTACTACACTATGGTAAGGTGATTTTTCCGCGCCAGGGCCTGTCTTTCTCGTTGGCTAGTACAACCCTCCTATATTCTGTCCAACGAAAGAAAATCTGGGCGTGTCCAGTTAAATTTCTAATTTCAATTGTTAAACATTGTTAATTTTATTTAGCAACAATGTCTAACAATTGAAATTGGGAATTTAATTTGACACGCCCAGCTTTTCTTTCGTTGAACAAAGGGCGACGTCAAAAATGCAAATACCGAGTTGGGTTAGTGAAGCAATGATTATTGCTCGATTGTTAACGTATTGTTGACTGTCGTAGCAACAATGGCTTTCTTCACTAACTCAACTCGGTGGTAGCATTTTTGACCTCGCCTAGAGTATAGAAAAAAAGCCTCAGAACTGAAACCTCATACATTGTTACATCATCTTAAGTCAACCAAATTTAGAGCTACGAAATATGATGATGTAACAGTGTATGACGTTTCAGTTGGAAGGCATTCTTTCTATACCCTATCCAACGAAAGTTTGAATGGGGTGTCCAATTTAATTTCCACTTTCAACTGTTAGACATTGGTAATTTTAAAAAACAAAAGCCAGAAACTGTGGACACCAGTATACTAATTAAAGGAACACTGAAAACACTAATCCACATGATAAATTTAATTGACTCATATGTACATTTCGGAAACCAAATTTCCTTCACAGTGAGTGATTATCAACAATCGACAATCGACAATCGAACAGTGTAGTGAAAAGCCAGACGCGAGTGGTCCAGGAGCCAAGCTCACTTTGCACGCTCGCCCAAAGAGTAAACCAGAGGAGGTACACTGAACTGGGAGAGAAGCCTGATGAACCTCTTTAGTCCTCCAGAGAAGAAGTCCCAAGAAGGGACGAGAGTCAAATTGTTGATTGACGAATAGAGTCCCCAAAAATCAGCAGGATCTGAAAGATCCAGTAGTTGGGGAAGACGGCCTTGTTAACGTCATCAAAGCAGACATCCAGAATATGGCGGGGTCTTCGAAACCTGAGGGGACCCTTAACATCGAGTGGATGGTCCAGAATACCAGAAACCAAAGTATATTCGTGATTCTCCATCTTGGGTAGCATGTTTTTCATAAGTGTCTGGACAAAGGTGCCTATGTGGGTCATCCCTAAATTATCATAGATAGAGTTGACTACTCTTCTCTCAAGTTGGACAATGGATCGGAGAGCATCATTTTGGAAGGTCTGGAGATCCTTCCACCTAGATTTGCAAATAGAAGCCCAAGTAGTCATTCCATGGAGTAAGATAGTACGAATCACAACCTTGTATATCAAGAGTTTGTTATCCACACCAAGAGCGCTGTTTCGCCCCAGAAGTGCAATCAGACTGAACCTCGCTTTCTTTGCTTTGTTGAGCGCGTATTGGAGTTGGTCGTTCCAGTTTAGTTTAGAATCGATCATGACACCAAGACATTTATAGCTTTGTACCCACTCAAGTTTCTTGCCAAATAAGAAGAGGGGCTTTGGAGTATTTTTGCATTTGCGAGTGATAAACATGACCTTGCACTTTTTGACATTCAGCTTTAATCGCCACATAGTGAACCAGCTCCCGCACTCATGTAAAGCTTTTTGTAGTCGAGTGATGACAAGTGCTGGGTTTCGTAACCAGGTCATGATGGACCCATCGTCAGCAAACATGTAAAGATTACACTTTGCAAACTTGGGAAAGTCATGGATAAAGAAGTTGAATAAGGCTGGCCCCAAGACAGAGCCTTGGGGTACACCAGCATTAATATCGCAGGTTTCAGGCAAGGAGTCCCCAACCTTAACACGAAAAGACCTCTTTGACAGGAAGAAGCGAACCAGAGCAATTAGATCATCAGGGAACCCGTAGGTAATCATTTTGTAAATGAAACTATCATGCCAGACTTGGTCAAAGGCCTTTTGGACATCGAGGAAAACGAGACTACTAAACATAGAGAGGTTGAGAGGACCGTTTAAATCAGCAACGAGCCTCCATAACTGAAGCTGACAAGAGTGGCCTGGACGGAAGCCAATTGCTCACTACGAATGAGGATGTTTGCCTCGCAGTAGTCGTTGAACCTCTTGAGTATAGTGCGCTCAAAGACCTTCGAAAGCATGGGCAACAAGCTAATAGGCATATAACTTGTGGTTGGATTGGTTGGTTCATTAGTAATTTTGGCGTCGACTACTAAAGTCATTTTGCGCCTTTTACACAAGTTATATCTGTACTCAGCCCGGGACAAACACAAACATCCATGCCCACGGCGGGATTCGAACCCGCGACCAGGCGGACTCGAGAACTAGAAAGCCTACGCCCTAGCCTTCTCGTCCACCTGGCCGGCCTATAACTTGTGGGAAGAGCAGGATCCAGTCCAGGTTTAGGAATGGTGGTGATGGCTGAGTCCTTCCAGGCACTCGGGAAATGGCCGCTAAGCCAGCAGTCATTCATGACCTTGGTGATGATGCAGATAACACTAGGAGGCAAATTCTTGAGAGCACTGTTGGTGATTATCAACAAGAGAGAAGACGAATATATAAGATACAGGAACCAATCAAATAAAATAAAATATAAAGCATAATACAAAATAAAGCATAATACAAAAGTAAAACCAACAACGAATTACAAAATATTTCTAACCATAGTAAACAAATAAAATAGCCAGAACACCCTTCATAGCAAGAGAAATAAAAACAAGAAAACACCCCTCCCCCACCTAAACTAAAAAGCCGGGAATAAATGGCGAAACTAGTTAGAACTCCTGATGTCCCTCTGTTATACTGTAAGGCCACCACCTGTTTAGTAAACTAAAAAACCACTCCGTTTAAAAGAGCCTCACAAGGGGCTTCGCTTATAAGAGACACTCAAAATTCTGGACCAAAAAACTTCGTTTAAAAGAGCTACAAATAAAACCTAAACGAAAACAAAGTTCAAACGAACTCAATACCACTAAACAACTTATTTAATACAAAATTTAGCTACAGGAAACCATTCTGCCACTGGCATAAGGCCATCGTCACTATTAAGGATATTATTGATTGTTTTATTTACAATGACTATATAGAAAATTTGGTGTATAAATTGACCGAAAAAATTATTAAAAATCTCAACTTCGATAAGGTCACAACACTAGGAAAAGGGAAAAATGTCGATTTTAAGAATATGCTAGCTCTCCCCTTTAACTATGCATTAAACAAGGGGTTAAGAAAAATATGTAAAGGGTTTGATTATAAAATTGTTTATAAAAGCGGGAACACTATAAAAATCGCTTAGCTTGATAAAAGACAAAATTCCAGTAGAAGAGCGTCCGGGTGTTTATAAATTTAAGTGTGCGTCGTGTGACCGTTTTTATTAGGGAAGCTCACAGAGAGGGGTAAAACTAGGAATGAAAGAACACATATCCTACAGGATGATTCAGTCAATTTCTGACCATTTCACTCGAATGACGTGCATTAGCGATAAACAATTCAAAGAATATGAGCGCCATATCGAATTTCTAAATAGTTGGAGTTTGTAATGTTGCAACGGCGCTGCATGAAAATCGTATTGTTGAAGAATGGCACCCGCTTTATCAACAGAGCAGAAATGCAAGGTTGTCGAATGGTATTTCGAGACAAAATCACCTGTAACCGTGCAAAGAAAGTTCCGGAAGGAGTATAAGTGTTGAGACGCACCAGGCAGGCAAGCAATCATGGATTTTGTGAAGCAATTTCGTGCCACTGGATGTGTCAAAGGCAAGAAAAAAGGCGGGAGCGAAACTCGTGTTCGAACGGCCGAAGTTGTCGAAAATGTTCGCACAAAGTTGGTCGATTCCCCTACCAAAAAATCTGTTCGCCGCCTATCCATTGAAGAAGGGCTGTCGTATACCACGACGTGGCGAATTTTGAGAAAGGACTTACACCTGTTCCCGTATAAGATCCATGTCTATCAGGAGTTAACAGACACTGGAAGACAGAAGCGACAACAATTTGCGATGGAGGTTGGAGCAGAAATGGAAGCCAATCAGGACATTGTGGACAACCTATGGGGGTCAGATGAGGCCTTCTTCCACCAGTCAGGAGACGTTAATGAACACAACGTTCGTTTTTGGGGTTCCCAGCACCCTCATGAGATCCATAAGTCACCTCTTCATCCACGAAAGGTTATGGCTTGGTGCGCGATTTCCAAAAGAGGCATCATTGGTCCGTTCTTTTTTGAGGGCACCGTAACGTCACAGGCTTACCTTAACATGTTGGAAACCTTCTTCATCCCCGAGCTGCGAAGGAGGCGTATACCGCTTCGACATCAATGGTTTCAACAGGATTGGGCTAGGCCTCACACCACTAATGAAGTGCTAGACTTTCTCAATCAGAAATTCGGAAATCATCTCATTTCAAACAGGTTTCCAGATCGATTCGGGGGTGGCTTTCTTTGGCCCCCTACGAGTCCTGACCTAAACCCATGTGATTTTTATCTCTGGGGGTTCCTTAAAGACAGTGTGTTCACAAAGAACCCTAGACCAGCTGCGACAAAGCATCGTCGACTGCTGCACCCTTGTGGATGCAGAAATCCTGGATAGAGTTATGAACAACTTCATCATTCGGCTGCGAGCAGTTCAAAACGTTCGTGGTGGCCACATTGAGCATATCATCAAGACTTTTCCACGGGAATAAAAACTCCGAACTGCCTAAAATATCATACTGAAATGCTAAGTTTGTAAACATTAATGGGTCAATAAATCATAGTACTGAAATGGTCAGAAATTGACTAAATCACCCTGTATATAAAAAATGCAAAACTAGGGGTTTCTTAATGATTTTTCAATTGAAAAATGGAGGGAAAAATACTGCGACCTGGATTCGAACCAGGAACCTCGACTATCATGGCCGATGTCTCTACCAATTGGGCTATCGCAGACACCACGGACAGCCAAGCTGTCTCAAGGTGTCTTAAAGACAACCAAGTTGTCACGGTTGAAAGTCCAATGGCAGACGGGAACCTGGCCCGCAGATCAAGAATTTCTCCACTCCATACCATCAGAAAGTTGATGAACTCACAATTATAGTAATTGGAGATGCGTCTCCAAGCATATTGATGATAGCCCAATTGGTAGAGGCATCGGCTATGATAGTCGAGGTTCCTGGTTCGAATCCGGGTCGCAGAATTTTTCTCTTCCATTTTTCAATTGAAAAATCATTACCTATGCTTGGAGACCGCATCTCCAGTTAATAATTATTATTATTATTATTTAGGGGTTTCTTCTTTTGCAGACCATATAATTAATGATAAACATGACTTTTCTACTGACTTGTTCAAGATCAAACACAGATGTAGAGACAAAAAATTTTTATTTTTCTTAGAATCAATTGAAATTATAAAAAATAAAACAACCAATAATATCATTAATAGTGACGATGGTCCTATGCCAGTGGCAGAATGGTTGCCTTTCTGTGAAGTTAAGCAACATCAGTATTAATAAATGAAAAAAATTAAAAAAATATAAAAAAAGCATAATACAAAATTAAAACCAACAACGAATTTTTTTGTATTATTTTATCAGATTGGTTCCTGTATCTTATATATTCGTTGTCTCTCTTGTTGATAATCACTCACTGATGAAGGAAATGTACATCTGAGTCAATAAAATTTATCATGTGGATTAGTGTTTTCAGTGTTCCTTTAATTAGTATATTGTTAATTTTATTTTGCAAAAATGCCTCTACAATTGAAAGTTGAAATTTAACTTGATATGCCCTGTCAAACTTTTGTCAGACAAAGTTTAGGTGTTGCTACACCACTTAAAGATAAGACCTGAGGTGAGGCTAACGAGAAATACAGGGTCCGGCACTGAAAAGTCACCTGACCAAGATAGGTCTATTAACAATCCATCCTTCATTGTTTCCAACAAAGGAAAAAACACTGATTGTTAAAATACAAGAGGGAAACAATGAAAGTTACATTGTTAATAGACCTATCTTGGTCAGGTGACTTTTCAGTGCCTGAGCGAGGCTTCCGATATTATACAGGCTGACCCATATCATGAAAAAAGTGGCGACAATAAAGATGGCGAAAAGGAGCAAAATTACAAGGGTAAGCAATGCCATCTGTTGTTATAAAACCGAAATAGCCGCCATCTTCTAAACAAATCAGAAACATATTAATTTGAATTCTAAAAAAAATCTTATATTAACGAAATAATCATATTTAACTCTCGTTCACGCAAGATTTTAATAGGTTTAATCAATTCATCGTGCTTATACTACATGTAAAAATCTGGGAGGTAATGCCTATTTCGATTTTATGACCCTAGATGGCAATAGTTACCCGGGTAATTTTGCCTCTTTATTGTCACCCGTTTAACAATGGTTTTTTCACGATATGGGTTAGCCTGTATAATCTCGGAAGCCTCGGCCTGAGCCTGTCTTTCTCGTTAGCCTCGGGCCTGAGGGCAGAAACGTCATACATTGCTAAAACGTCATAAGTAATCATCTTTATTCGCATTTGTACCAATAATAAGCCCTCAATTATGAGTAGATATGATGATGTAGCAATGTATGAAATTTCTGTGTGCAGGCCTTTACTTTAGGTCCTTGTTGGTGCAATATTCCTCACTTTATTGTTGGTGCAAAAAACTGTTTTAACAATTGAACCATTGCCGCTTATCTGATTCCCGTTATGCAGGGCGCGAAATTTAATTGTTGACAAATCTCAAGCTAAATCTGTGCAGTAGTTGAACTGTTTATTTCCAGACATAATAAAAACGTTATTCTATCCGTCATCATTGACCACTTCTGACCAAACCATAAGAGTTCTCTTGATGAAACAAAAAATAGGTCGATAATAGACAATTAAAAGACATTTAAGTTTTTTAAAAAAAATGACTTCAGGTTTGGTCAAGCTGGTCGGTTTTATGCCAGATTCTTCACTTTTTTTTCAAATTAAAAGGAGATTTTTAAGATGTTAAGACAAAATAAGAAGTTAAATGCAGCTTCTAATTAGCTCTATGCATCGAGGTATAAATGTTATCAATCAGATTTTTTATTACTAAATTATAGCTTTTTTTGAAAATTTCAATAGTAATAAATTAATATTTTTACCTCGAAGACGTAAAAATGTTAATACAATTGCAGGAATTGTAGCGCCCACGAAGTAAGAAAACAAAGAAATAAAGGAAATAATAAAATTGGTCACAATTACGCGAGTTGTGAACCCTTTATTTATTTAAAAAAATGATTTCTACGCTTGGCTCCAAAATTGCGAAAAATTCTTATTGAATTCGAGGTGCGAAATGGAATTGTTGGCCTCTGAATAGTTCTGTAAAAAAAAAGAAAATGAAACGTGGAGAAATGATTAACGTAAATAAATAGTGAATAAATAAAAATAAGTATTTATTAAGATTTATTGATTTCAGCCAAAAATGTGTAATTTGACATGGACATTTTTGAAGAAGAGAACGACACTCAACTCATAATGCAGTGGCGACATTGTTGTTGAGTCCTAATTGTTGAAGTTACTGATTTTTTTGGAATACGAGTTCGCAAGGAAGCAGTTGAGGGAGTTTGCTTCTTACGAACGATGGAAATGGAAGCTAGCTAGTTGTATCAATATGGTTGATTAAACCCCTTGAAGTCACCTTGGCTTAAGATGATGGTTTGGTTTGCTTTGTTTTATATTAACGTCCTTTTCAACTGCAATGATGATCTTAATATAATGAATCCTTAGGATAATTAAGTTTAATGGAGACTTGAGTTTGGTTGAAAGAGAAAAAATAAATAAATACTCGTGGCGAAAAGGGTTAACAGAAAAAAGAAAACCCAAATCAAAGGAATATGCATGATTTAATAAGGAAAGAGAAACCATGTTGCTTGCAGAGAATGGAAAAACGGCAGGTCACAATGGGCAAACCTAGAATTTTGCAACGTGCACATAAGAATCCGGTAATGAGCATCATAGTTGGGACTCTTTATTATTTGTGAACACATCTCTCCCGTTTTCTTCATTGTTTCTTCTCTAGATTTCTGAATGGCGTCGGGTACGAATTTCATAGAAAATGGATACGTGGCGGCTACAAGTAAATTGGGTGGGAAAATTTCGGTGGTAAATGTTCCTGGCACACAAGATGAAAACACGACAAACTGATGATAAATCTATTTGATTTCGAATAGGTATGAGAAATTGGCGATAAGAAGTTATCACGAGGTAAAACTAAGAAATCCCTTTGGCGGGTCTCTACCAACAAATTAATAAACCCCAGGCATTCAGCTTCGCCCCCCCCCCCCTTTCTTTACCGGCCCCCCCCCCCCCCCCCCCACCCCGTTAGATGGTTGTACCTCCCGCTCGTTCTCCACGAAGATATAGCAGCTAGAAAGAGAAATAAGTTAAATTAACATTCTTAAGATAAATGACGAAGAAAGGAAAATAGAGCTAGTTTAAATCGGATTGACCTGTGTGTTGTCGATTTTAAAGATCATAAGAAAACATGCGTTGAACTTGAACCGTACGATGTCAGAGATAGGAACAAACAATTCTTGAAGAATGTCAAGATAGAAATTTATTGATCAGCCCTGAGAATATAGAACAGTTTTAAGCCCAGATATATGCTCTAACGGCCATCTAAAAAAGAATCAAATTTGTCATTCTTTCATTCGTCGCATGTTCAACGCACATATGTTTTTTTTTTGTTTCAGAGGACTAAGGGCGAAAAAAGTTCGATGAACTTTAAAAACAGAGGCAAAATGACTATGTCTAAGAGCTTATGATCAGGAATTAAATAGAAAAACTTATAAGTTTAAGATAAATAGGAAAGCATTAATTCAATAAGATTGAGGCAAGATAAAAGCAGAGATTTTGAGAGACCAATGATTGTTATGAATATTACAGAAGATTGTATTATTTGGGTAAAAATAAAGCCCTAGTTTAATCCGAGGCAGAGACTGGATTATTTCCCGAACAGGTTAACGAGGAATAAATCAGAATGATTTAAGATTAAATAGATTTAGACGTAGGAGAGGAAATTAAGCAAATTGATAATGGTCCAAATTTAATCTTAGAGCGTTGCCATAACCAACCTAGCAGATGATAGGCAGGCGTTAGAGAATATACATTTGTTAATCCAGCTCAACAAGATCTATTCTGTTTTCGTATTCTTTTACATCATGTTCCTGGAGCAAAAGGTTTAAGAAATGTTGATGGAGCGGCAAGACAACGAGGCATTTTTCAAAACGACAAAGAATGCGAAAAAAGTATACAAGAAGCTATTGTCTTCAACACACCATTTCAACTTAGTTCTTTTCTTTTATCTGCGTATTTTGTTCAACACCAAATGCAAAAGATTTATGAGATTAATACAAACAACCAATGTCAATCGATTATTTGAGATTATCATGATGGAGATGTTGCATTCAATTATTCTCTTCATTATATTTCTTCAGTTCTCAAGCAACATAGACTTAATTGCATTTCTTTCAATCTGCCAACGCCAACTGTGCTGCCAATTGAGTTAGGAATTTTTAATCCAACTGAAGAGAGAAGAGAAGCAGAACGACTCATTCCGACTTTAAATACTCAACAAAGCTGCTTTCAAAAGGCTCACTCAATCAGTTTACGATGAAAATGCCTTAATTCGATTATTCTATCTTGATGGACCTAGTGGTTCTGGATAAACCTATCTTCATCGAGTTTTAATGAATTTCATCCGAGGCAGTGCAGATAAAGTCTTCTTATGTGCTATAACTGGAATTGCTTCAACACTCATGAAAGAAAGTAGAACAGTTCATAGCTTGAAAACTCAACATCAAAACTTAAGCCATCGATATAAAGATGTTTTAGAATCAAAGCAATCGATAAAGAATATGCATCGATAATTTCTTCAAAACGATCCGATTAAACGAGACAAGCTGTCACGACATAAGTACTATTGACTACGATAATTTTTTTACTGATTTTGATAATTACCTCGATAATTCAGAAGGTAAAATTTATATTTTTGGTGATTTTAACTTCTCTGGAATTATAATGAAGGAGAAAGCGAAAGCGAAAACTGATGGAAATAGGAGCGAGATAGTAGCGACCGCTAGTGGCGGCGAGCGCGAACAAATTTATCAATCTTTAGCATGTAGGAGAAAGAAGCGTCGTAGGCGTATTAATAAGGAAGAAAGTGCGAGCGCCGTAAGAGGAAACCAGCCGGTCGCGACTGACTTGGCCGGCTACGCTGATTGGTTGATGCAGTAAAATAGCTGACGTCATATTATCGTAAAACGAGGCTAACGAAAAATACAGGCTCCGGCACTGTAAAGTCATCTGACCAAGATAGGTCTATTAGCAATCCAACCTTCATTGTTTCCAACAAAGGAAAAACCACTGATTGTTAAAATACAAGATGGAAACAATGAAAGTTACATTGTTAATAGACCTATCTTGGTCAGATGACTTTTCAGTGCCGGAACCTGTCTTTCTCGTTAGCCTTGATAGTAAAAAGTAGGGAACTATCAGAGATAGAGGGTGTCTCGCTCTGACAGCTTGTCAATGATTTCTACTGCAAATCAACGTTAAATAAATTTCTATATAATTAATTTTTCATTTTCTTTTTTTTTAATTTTTTAATTTTATATTTTTAATTTCGTTTATACATTTTTATAATTAATTAAAAAATATGAACTATAATTTAATTAGAATAAATAAAATAAAACAAATAATAAAAACACTTCAATAAAGGTCACTCGATGTGAAGAAATACAAATTTGATGTGGACGAAACACTGACGAAACGAAGGTCTTGTGGAACTTATTTAGACAAAAAAAAACAATAAAAAACTATTTTGCTATTTGTATACATGCTGTAAATATACAAAAAAATTTGATCATTGTCTATAATTGTTCTGTACATTTACACAGTTTATTAAACATAGAATAAATGTTTGTGAAAAAGTATTAAAGGATTGCTTTTAGATGGTATAAGGTACTTTTTCACATGTGAAAAAACTGTAACTGAATGGTTTGTAAAAAGAAAAAAAAAAATTATTTCCATTAAAAATTCAAATAAAAACACTTAGAAACAAGGATAAATATAATCTTCTAGTTAACCACTGTATTTGCCAAAGTCATAATCCAAGTCATTGGTAAAGAAATAAATTACAAAAAAGAGATTAATAAAAGAAACCATCAACAGAAATTTAGTCAAACCATCTATAGAAATCTATATATATAAAGAAGGATGTTTGTGGGTCTGTGCGTCTGTGGGTACGTTTTTTATACAAATCTACAGTTTTATTCCGATCTTGATGAAATTTCGCATACATGACCTTCAAAGCATGAGGAAGGTCACTGTCTACCTCAGATTTCGGAAAAATAATAAATATCGATAAAAAATCGATATTCATGGTTATGGCAAGGCATATTAATGAGAAATATCTCATGACCAACAATGCAAGGCAAAGTTTGTACAACAATAGGTATCAACAATGACTAACAATTCACAAACGCTCTGCATGGACCAACAATCAATATCTCATGACTAACAATGAAAGGAAAAGTTTGTGCAAGTGTAATTATCCCGGGCAACGCCGGGTACCTCTTCTACGTAGTTAATAATAAATGGAAATTACTAATAAAAAATAAAAAAATTAAAATTTATAACGGACTTCCATTGCTCTCAACAATCCAATACAACTACCCCGTTCATAACAATCAAACGGATAACAATACTTTTTCAATTCTAATATCACATTGTTTTGATTTTTTTTGTTTTATTATGTCTTCAATTATACTGTTTTAACTGAAATTTATTTCGAAAGTTTACAAACTGAAGATGGGATAGAAATCACCAAAACGTTATTTTTTATTCATTCATATTTTATTATCAACGTGTTACTGATCATCGGACTTTCATCTAGATTTTCTTCTCCTGTTCACCGTGTTTCTTTTGTGTTTTCCTGTAATATTTCTTCACAAGACCTTCTTTTCATCTGTTTCTTCTGTATCAGCTTCACAAGACCTTCTTTTCATCTGTGTTTCGTCTATATCAGCTTTTCGTCTATATTTTTAATTAAACTGGAGTTATCATTTTTTAAAATTAATTATACAGAATTCAACTCCTACTCTTACATAATTAAATAGAAATTTATTTAACTTTTATTGATCTAAGGAGTTTAAATGATTAATTTAAATTTAAAATGAGTTTAGTCTCCTTATAATGGGGAAAATCGTGAAATTCTAAAAACAAATTATAAAATTAAAGTCACCAATCTTGAAGAAACTTGGGAGATAAAAGAAAACTCAAGGATGTAGTCTATTGAAGATGTTGTTGATGGCAGAAATAAAACCAGTCTATTGAGGATGTAGATGAAGTTCTTGTGCAGATAATGTTGATAAGAGAAAACGATAATCTTGAAGTACTGATGAAATTTGAAGGGTTGATCCAAATATTTGGATAATAAGAAAATATTCTTTTGAAAAAGCGAAAATACAGTTGCATACAATAAGTTAAATATTGGGAGAAAAATGTAAAGTAATGTGTACACCCTAAACCTGAAAATTTAGGTTAATTTTCTTATAAAATTATACTCAACTAACAGAATATATACACCCCCCTGCCTCAACTAGTCATTAACAGGAAAGCAGAGAAATACATCCATTATTCTTCCACAAGCCACTGTTGTACTTTTAACCATTTTTTCCATTTTTAATTGGCAAAAAGGCATTTTCAATTTTCAGAGGATGGAAATGCCACTTGAATGCTAAATCAAATATTTCATATGCCATAAAGTTTAAGATAAGATCTCGTGAATAGTGAAATATGTAATACTCTGAAATGCTGATATTTTCAATTTAATATTTATATGTTGTTTCAAGTTTTCTTACAAAAATTAAATTTCACCCTAAGAATAATTTCTCCTTATTTTTTATGATTTTTGTTGAACTTTCATCCTTAAAAACTTTTGAAAAAAACCATTATAAGTGAATTGTGGTATTCTCAATAATATATTACAATACTTCATTTTGCTAAAAATTTACTGTATTTATAAGATTTAACAACCAGCTGTGTAATATTTGTTTACTACTGTATTTAGTAATGAAAATGATCTATCAAAACATTTTTCTACTTTGGCAAATTGATGTTCACTGAAATTATTAAAGTATGCATATATGCTATTTAGAATCCTGAACATGCACTCTTCTTATAAGTAGATTTCATAATTTTTTAAAAAAAATAAGTTCCTTAAGTTTTCTTCTGTTAGAATGAGGATTATTGTCAAAGATATCCCTAGAATAATTGAAGTACTTAGTTTTGGAAACATTACAGTTGGTGATTTTGGTAATATAATTTATATGATACATGTGTCTGGTATATGTTATATGGTATATAACATTGTTATTATTTCCATATACCTTTGCAAGGTTCTTATTAATATTAACAATCTGATTATTATTTTAATGTAATGGATTATTACATGAATTTAAGATAATGGACATAATCCAAGTCTGATATTTTAAATTTCAATATATTTTATTGATGAAATGACAAGCTTTCCCCTGTATTTAATTAATTAACCTAATAATAAGCATCTGTGGAGGTTTATGGAACTTAACTGTATATTAATTGTTGCATTGAGAATATTATTCATCAATTTTTTTTAATCTCATTAGGGTTTTTAGGGGTTCTACAAAATTGTAAGAAGTCCATAATCTTAAGTATAAGTGACTTTTAAAATTTTCTTTTTGACTTGTACAATAAACAGCAGTGAAGAATTTACTATTTATTTTTCCAAAAGTTTCATAATCATATATTAATAATCAATGAAGGATTAATACATAATTTGTAAATAAGTATAGGTATGGACTGTTCAAATTATTCAATTACTGTGGATAGTCGTTTGATTGTAATTGAGAAAGTTATTGCATTGTTTATTTTAAGCGAGTTGGAGTTACGTCATGTCAACAATTGTTTGTAATTTGATATGTTCCTATTGTTGTCGTTGCTAAGTAATGAAAAGAAGCAAAAGAAAAAAGCTGATGTTAACGAATGTTAATGTATATATATTTCTTTTCCAAAGCAATATATCTTAAAGTATTAAATGTTTAGTAATATTTAAACAAGTTATCTCTGTTATCCTTGATACATTAATCCACTCTTAGACCACATTATGGTAGCAGAGGTCCGTGGTTTCCCATAATAAGAAGGAAGAAAACGGATTGCATCGAGGAGCAGAGAAAAATTTGAAGAATTGCCTTTCTGGATTGATTGTCATGGCGGACATGAGCACGTTGGGTTTCGCCCGCATCGAACCTTTGTCAGCAAGTAATTATCGCATATGGAGCATGAAAATAATTGCGTATTTGAAGGGTCGTCATCTGTATGGAATTTTAACGGACGAGGAGCCAAGACGAGATGAATCGGACAAACAACAGATGAGTCTATGGAACGAATGGGCATACAAGAACGAAGAGGTACTGTCAATCCTTATTTTAGCACTTACAAATGAACAAGCCTTGGCAGTTGATGGAGAAACTAGTGCCAAAGAATTATGGATGGCTTTAAAGAAAAGACATGAAGGGGTTTCTAGTCTACGAAGAACACAATTAATGATTGATCTGGCAAGAATGGAAAAGAAAGAAAAAGAGACTATAGATGAGTATCTTCTACGGGTGCGGTCGTTGGCTGGTGAATTATCGCAACTAGGCACACCATTAGAAGAAAAAGACCTGATTCGTTACATTGTTGAAGGACTACCCCGAAAGTATCTTGATGTAACGACTGCCATAGCTTTAAACCCGTCGTTAACATATGATCTAGTGCGAGAAGCATTATTACAATTTGAACGAAAGAGTAATCATGAGGAAGATGACATTAAAGCATTTCACGTTAAAGAGCATCGATTTAAAATAAAGTGTTTTCACTGCGGCAAACCAGGACACAAAGAAAAAGACTGTTGGGCCAAGACCAGAAAAGAACCATGTAGGAAAGAAACTGGAAGAGACGAAGGCAATCGAGGACGAAACTGGCGAGATGAAAAATCTATTAGTGATAGGCGTAAACAACATGAATCCTATGGAGGAAAGAATGCTTCAAGAGAAAAGGAGCGAACAAATTCAGTAAAAGAACATGCATTCAAAGTATTGGACAGAGGATATAGCGAATATCAATCAGATGAAACTACTCATCCGGCTAAAGTTGAAAGCATCTGGATGCTCGACTCTGCGTGTTCATCGCATATGGTATGTTCAAATGAAGACATGATTGAGACAAAAAGTGAGAGAATTCTCATAGATACTGCCGAAAATCATCGAACTATACGAGCAGAGAAAAGAGGCATCATAAAGGCAGAAACGGTAGTAAATAGAAACGAGACCGTAAATCTCAGATTAAATGATGTACTCTTTGTTCCCAGTTTGCGCAATAATCTCCTATCCGTTACAAAGCTAGTACATAATGGAAAAAGAGTAGTGTTTGATGATCAAGGAGCACAAATATTGGATGGAGAATCAGGAGAAATAGTAGCTCTAGCAAGTATAGAAGATGGTGCTTTCATTGTTAGGATGACAGCTAGAGAAGTCCACAGCGAATCGGCGCGAGAACAATGTATGCATATGAAGACTGATAAAAACCTACTGTGGCACAGAAGACTTGGTCATGTCAACTACGAATATCTGAACAGAATGATAAAGAAGAACATGGTCAGAGGTCTGGACATTCATGAAGAGGCAGAAACAAGGTGTGAAATCTGCATAAGGGCAAAGATGACTCGCATGCCATTTAATAGACTTCAGGAGACGTCAGTTTCAAATATATTAGAACGCATACATGTCGATGTTTGCGGTCCCATGCGAACAGCGTCAATAGGAGGAAGTAGATATGCAATGGTCATCGTTGACGAGTACAGTCGAAGATATTTTGTTGAGTTTTTGAAGCATAAATCGGACGTTGTAGAGAAATTGAAAGCTTTAATAAAAAGAAGGGAAACCGAAACAGGACGAAGACTTAAGATTATTAGAACGGACAATGGCACAGAGTTCGTCAATAAGGAGTTGGAATCATACTGGAGACTGAAAGGAATAAAGCATGAAAAAACAACCATACATGCTCCCCAAAGCAACGGAGTTGCTGAACGTGCTAACCGAAGCATAATTGAATCCGCACGAAGCTTACTGATTGATGCTGGTTTACCTGCGATGTTCTGGGCAGAAGCTGTAAACACAGCGGTTTATTTGTACAACGTCACACCAGTCCGAGGTAAAGACAAGACACCAATGGAATTATGGAAAAGGAAAAGGCCGTCAGTTCGTCATTTGAAAGTATTTGGATCTAAAGTTTATTATAAAAATATGCAAGTGTCGCTGAGTAAATTCCAAGAAAGAGCGAAAGAAGGAGTGTTTATTGGCTATTCTACTGAACGTAAAGCATACCGGGTGTATGACCAAGAAGAGAAGAAAATACACGAGAGCCGAAATGTAATCTTTATGGAGGACGAAATGGGTTACAGAGACAAGACAGAAGTAACACACGATGAAATAAAATATGTGCAGCTACCGATAATGGCATCAAGTAATGAGTTTACCCCGGAGTCACAAGAAAATAACTTAGTAGATGAAGAGGAAAGTCTTACAAAGATACAACATGGAAGAGATGAAGTTGAGATGTCGTCAAAGAGAAGAGGAAGACGCAAGGGAGACACAAATGAGGTGTTAAGGAGACGAAGAGAAGAAGAAAATGCGGATATTGAAAGACAGTTAATAGAGCGCGGTGTTAGAAGGTCAATGAGAAATAAAGAAGATACGATCAACAGAGATATTGTGAATATGGTACAGGAATCTATTCCGAAAACTTATGGAGATGTTTTAGCATCAGAAAATGTCTTAAAATGGAAGGAGGCTATGGAAAGAGAACTCCAGTCTATGAAGGATCATAATGTTTGGAGCATCGTAGATCGAGAGAAAAACATGAAACTTATCCGTAGTAAATGGATTTTCACTATTAAACACAACAATGATGAGAAGAAATACAAGGCCCGTTTAGTAGCAGATGGTTCGAAGCAACGAATTGGTGTAGATTATCGTGAATCCTATAGTCCTGTGATACGAGCAGAATCTTACCGTACACTATTGACAATTGCCGCAACGAAAAATTATTGCGTGCAGTTTATTGATGTTGAAACTGCGTATTTGAACGCAACACTCGATCGTGAGGTATTTATGGAACCACCTGAACATTTAGAAATTGGAAAGAATAAAGTTCTCAAGGTAACAGGTAGCATTTATGGTTTACCTGAAGCTGGTCGCTGCTGGTATCGAAAGTTTTCAGAATTATTAGTAGCAGCAGGACTGAACGCCACCAAAGCAGATCCGTGCATGTTTCAAGGTTACTACAATAAAAAGTTCATCGCAATCGGCATTTATGTAGATGACTGCATCATCATAGGTGAAAACAAAGAAGTGGTTGAAATCTTCTTACAAGAACTGAGTAAAGATATAAAACTGAAACTGCTTGATGATCAAATAAAATTCCTTGGAATTGAATTAAAATCGACTGAAACGAGTTACCAACTTAGTCAAGGAGAACATATAGATGAATTACTGAAAAAGTATAAAATGGAAAACTGCAATCCAGTCAAAACCCCTGGAATTGTAGGACAGAAACTAGATGAATATGAAGGTTCCACCAAAGTGGATGCGACAATTTATCAAGAGATGCAGTGTGGGATATCTTGTCACATGTTCCCGACCTGAGTGAGTCAGCTAGCTCAATATTCCAGAGATCCGCGACAAATTCATCAGAACGCATTAAAGAGGGTACTACGTTATCTTAAAGGAACGAGGAATTTGACTTTGAAGATTCACAAAGACAACGGAAATTTAAATGTCCACACAGATGCAAGCTGGAACACAACGAAGGACGCTAAGTCATTTGGAGGATATTTAATAAAAATTGGGAATAATCTTGTGTGTTGGAAAACCAATAAACAAAAGCTCGTCGCAATGTCAACTATGGAGGCGGAACTAATGAGTCTTTGTGACGCCACATGCGAATGTAAATGGTTTATACAATTATTGGAAGAACTTGACTGTTTGGATCAAGTAAAAAAGCCAATTATTATCTACACGGATAGTCAATCTGTAATTGACTGGGTCAGAAATTTAAAAATCACAAGGCGCAACAAGCATATTAACAGGAGATATCAATTCGTGAAAGATGAAGTGGAAAAAGGAGAAATTAATATTATTCATCGAAGTTCAGAAGAACTGGAAGCGGATATCTTAACAAAGGATTTGAGTGGTAATATCATGAAGAAACATTTATCAACCTTGATGTTATGTGAACCTGACTGATTATGATTAGATTATATGTTGCGATTACAATTAAACGAAAGGAGGCATTTGTGGATAGTCGTTTGATTGTAATTGAGAAAGTTATTGCATTGTTTA
>JAHWFO010054444.1:0-10301 GCA_023313115.1 Rhysida immarginata
GTGTAAGGCTAGGTAAATGCTCAAGTTGAACAATAGACGGCCTTACAAAATTGACGACAGTCGACAGGATATTAATTATTTCAATCCTTACAAATTCTGGCAACATCCGATTGGATTGACTGCAGGGTTGCCTAAAAGATGCACTCCTGATCTTAACAGAGTGACAAACAAAACATACAAAAGCAAAAATTTGAAAGCTGGGAAAGGTTTATTCTACAATAATGGCTTACAGGAAAAATAATTTTTCGTTAATACGTAAACAAATACAGTTTTTAATGAATGAATGAGAGAAGCTCATGAAAACTGTGGAACAAATTCGAGCAACCTATACAAAAAGGGAGGGTTAGTAGTGCGTGCTTGGGAAATCCTGCTTATCAAGACCAGTATAGAAAGGAGGAGGGGCTAAATTAAGCTAGTGTAGGTTATCAGGAAGATAGGATGGCGTTACAATCATTTGCTCTAGCTGGGGAGATAGGAGCCTATGACGGCTCGACAGATCCAGCGTTGTTTTTCCAACGCATAGAGGAGGTAGGCACGGCGAGTAATTGGTCTCCCGAGGCGAAATTGAATATAGCCAGGATAAAGATGACCGGGAGCGCTCAGTTTTTCTGTCGCGAGGATCAGGCCATGCTCGGAATAAATGAGTATGAGGCCTTTAAACGAAAAATAATAGACAGATTTGGGAGGGAGCCCAAGGGTAAAAGCGAGAGGCTATTTATGGAATGTGTACAGGGTAGGCGTGAGACAGTGCATGACTTTGCCACCCGCATACAGGCTCTGGGACGTAGAACTATGATCCAGGTAGATGGCGCCGGTCCCGATGCGGACACAAAACGCGCATTTGCCCGACAAATAGCTGAAGAACGGATGAAGGATCGATTTATTGAGGGTCTATTGCCCACATATCAACGGGTTATATTGTTCCGTAAACCGGAGAGCTTGGAACAAGCCATCAGCTATGCTGAGGAAGAAGAGGAAATAGAGGCGCGAATCGCTGCAAAGAGATATGGGTTGAGCGCAGTGAGCAGTGGGGAGGAAGGAGCAGAGAAGAAAACAGAACCCGACTTAACTACCCTCATTAATGAAATTGTGAGTTTGAGATTGGGTGAACTAAATCAAAACGCGAATAAACAGGGAACTAGAAATCCGGAGACGCGAGCTGGTACGGGAAATGGAAAGTTTAACACGCGTCAGCCGCCAAGGAATGCAGTTAGACAGGGCAATATGGCAGGAACAGAGGGTAGATCCGCTGACAATAGAATAAGGCATAATGTGGTCTGTTTTAATTGTAACAGACCAGGGCACGTGGCAGCTATGTGTAACAATAGGAATAAAAAGATAATCTGTTTCTTCTGTAATCGCGAAGGATATACACAACGCGTTTGTAGGCTGAGGCTTAATCAGCCTAGCATGAGAGGCTCCACACCTAGAGAGCCTAGACCCGAGGGCGAACGGCAAGGGAGCAATCAGACAAAAAACGTAGGGGGACCCTCCCCCCAAACTCAAGGGGAGGGCAGACAATAAAGAGAGCATCACAAGCGAGCGCGAGTGGGTATGCGGAACCTAAGGAGCTGACTGTCACAGGGGGAGCAGATCAGATGCCAATCCAATTTTTGGTGGATTCAGGTTCTAAGGTCACTCTGCTTTGTAAGGATACCTTACATAAATTAAAAACCAAGGGCTATCCAATGAAAGAGATGGATAGACCTGCATTGAATTTAGTGGGAGTGACTGGGGATGGGTTCACGACAGAAGGGTCGTATGCACTTGAAATTAAGTTTGGGACACATATGTACAGCTTAGAATGCTATATTTGGAAGCAGAGGTGGGGTGCCTCTTACCATGCCATACTGGGGAGAGATATGTTGCATAAATTCGGTTTTGTTATTGACTTCCACCGTGGCATCTTACACGACGAGATAAACAAAATCCATTTTGATGAGCCGTGGCAGGTGAGAAAGAAAAAGGGGCAGAACAGCGTGAGTGCCATTCGAGAATACATGGAGGCTGTTCCAGTTGGTTGTGGTCGAACTTTTTCCATTCCCCCTTACTCAGAGGTTGTGCTCGAGGGTAGACTCATGAGTAAATCATTTAAAAATAAGGTTGGAGTTTTGGAACCCCGAGACATAAACATTCCAGGATTATTGGCAGCGAAGGTTATTGCAAGGGTATCAAAATCTAACACTATTCCTATGCGACTTTTAAATTATTCAGGGGAGACTTTGGTGATTGAGAAGGGTAAAATTTTGGGTCATTTATATGAGGCTGAGGAAGAAGTAGGGGCTTTTAATAACACAATTGAGGTTGGGGAGAAGAAGAAGTTGGATAAAAGGGAGTTTCTGAAACTGTTTGATCTAGAACATTTGCCAACTGAGCACGTTTTTGCGCAGTTTGCTTTTGATTTAGGGAAATGCAAAATCGATTATCATGAGATCGACAAAGGGACCTCCCCCCCTATCGCTCAGGCCCCATATCGAATTCCATACTCCCAGAGAGCTATTATGAATGAGTTGGTTGAGGAATTATTAAAGAATGACGTCATAGAAGAAACGTGTAGTCCCTGGAGCGCGCCGGCCTTACTAGTCAAAAAGAAGGACGGTACATACCGCTTTGTCGTGGACTACAGAAAATTGAACCGGGTGACAAAGGTAGATCCCTTTCCTTTACCGAATATATCAGAAAGACTTTCGAAGTTAGGCAAGGCGAAATTTTTTAGCGTTTTAGACGCCAACCAGGGCTACTTCCAGCTCGAAATTAGGGATAAAGAGAAGACCGCGTTCGTTACGCCTGAGGGGAAATTTCAATTCAAATGCTTGCCCATGGGGCTCAACAATTCCCCATCACTATGGCAGAGAAATGCAAATTTTATCGTTCGCGGGCTTAAAAATAAGATAATTGTGTACCTCGATGACTTTTTGGCATACACTGAGTCATTTGATGAGCACCTGGTTAGTTTACAGGCGTTATTTGAGCGACTGCGAGCTGCGAATCTTAAATTAAAACCGCGCAAGTGCCAGTTCCTGAAAGAGGAAGTTGAATTTCTGGGACATGTAATATCAGAGAAGGGAGTGGCACCTGATCCGAGTAAAATTGCCGCAGTCAGAGATTTTCCTAGACCTCATACAGTCAGAGACGTGCAGTCCTTTTTGGGTCTCGCCAACTATTATAGGCGTCATGTGGATGGTTTTAGTTCCATTGCAAAACCTATGACTAATTTGACAAAGAAGGATGTCGATTTCGAATGGACGGATGAGGTGGAGAGCTCGTTTCAAGCTTTGAAGCAGGCTCTTATCACCGCGCCAGTGCTTAAGAGTCCTGATTTTGACAGGGAGTTCATTTTATCAACTGATGCTAGCTCTTTTGCGTTGGGGGCAGTGTTAGCTCAGAAATTTAATGGCCGAGAGCACCCAATAGCATATTGTAGTAGGCTGCTCAAGAAAGCAGAGCTAAATTATTCTACCACGGAGAAGGAATGCTTGGCAGTTATCTACGCTGTAAAGCAATTCCCAGTGTACCTCTACGGACGAAAATTCCAGATTTATACCGATCATCGATCGTTATCTTGGCTTTTTAACCTCAAAGATGCCGCGTCGCGTCTAGCTAGGTGGTCGTTGACGTTGCAGGAATTCCAGTTTGAAATTATCCATAAGGCCGGGATTAAGCACAAAAATGCAGATGGGTTATCTCGTATTCCAATCTCCACAATAGCAGAGTATGAGCCAATTGTTTCAAGGGATGAGATTTCTAGAGAGCAGTTAAAGGAGCCACAATGGCAAGAGATTATAGAATGTTTGAGGGATAAGAAGGACCCCCCACCTTCTCCCTGGCCAGATAAGATGGAGAGTTTTTTTCTCCATGATGATGGATTACTTTATCACATTAAAAAGTCTAAGGATGATCGAGAAACTTGGGAGCAGTTAGTCATTCCCTGCAGTCTTGTCAAACACATATTGTTTACCTTTCATGACCTCCCGGGAAGTGGACACCTTAAAACTAAACATATGTGGAAAAAGTTAAACAAATTGTTTTTCTGGCCTCAAATGAGACAGGATATACAAAAATATTGTGCGCAATGCGATAGTTGCCAGCGCAGGACCCCACCTGAAAAACGCAGAGAACAGCCGCTAATGGAATTTCCGGCAGCAAAACACCCATTCTACAGAGTCGGAATCGATATTCTGGGTCCTTTAGTTACGACATATTCCGGAAATAAATATATCATCGTGATCCTAGACCACTATTCCCGTTTTGCAGAGGCTTTGCCTCTTCCTGACCAGCGGACTGAAACAGTGGCAAAAGCACTTGTTAACTCAATATTCAATCGTTATTTGTTCCCCATTCAGCTTTTGAGTGATCGAGGGGCAAACTTCACTTCAGAACTCATGAAGGAGATATGCCATAAGTTAGGGATAAAGAAGCTATTCACAACGGCATTCCACCCTTCCGGAAATGGTATGGTCGAAAGATTTAATCGAAGCTTGACGAGTATTTTGCGACATTACGTGGATGCAAGTCAACGGAATTGGGATGAATGGCTGACGTATGCAACATTCGCCTATAACGCGACTCCTCACTCTTCCGTAGGTGAGAGTCCCTTCATATTGTTCTTTCGTCGCGATCCCATACTTCCGTTCGATGTCCTCATCGCCCCAAGGAAGACGTATTACGACATCGCTGATAACTACAGCACCGAAATAGAAGCACGCTTACAAAATGCGTTTGACACGGCGGAGCGTTGCCAAGCAGAACAATCTGCCAATCGTAAAAGGTTCCATGATCAGAGACAGCGATCATATCAATTCCGAATTAATGATTTGGTCTATTTATCCGTACCTCAGATAAAACGAGGGCTATCTAAGAAATTGCATGCTTCATTTGATGGCCCATACGAAATTGTGGGACAAATTTCACCCGTGAATTTTATCATAAAACACTTGGAGAGTGGGAAGAAGAAGCTCGTACACGGAAATCGCCTTAGGCCAAAGGAAGGAGACCCCCCAATAGGAAGGAAGAAGCCACCGAGGAAGTCGGAGGATAGAGCATCTAAGAAAGGGTCAGTGACCCCTGCTCTATACCCTGAGGAAGAGTACTGGGTTCCACGGGAAGAGCAAGGACAGAGAGGGCCGAGTCCCCCTCCCCCACCACCTCCAGCACCTGTAAATCCTTCTCCATATCTTCTGCGGAGTCAAACACAAGCACGTTCGATTCCATGGGTGCTACCTTTTGCACAAGATCGCCGTTCTATGGAAGAGATAAGACAGCATGATCCAGCAGACTCAATGTCTGAAACCATGGAACAAGAACCTCGAAGCTCTCTCAATGTTATAAGCGAGAGACGTATTCAGCCTCTCATCAACCACTGCACACAACTTGGCAGTCAATTAGACTTAAATTTAATGGGTGCACTTTTCTTAATGGGTCTCAACATTGCTATGATAGTCCTTATTCTAGGGTTCAGTCGGTAGGATCGCAGAGATCTGGCATTGGGAATGGCTGATTGATCTAATGAATTACCCTTAAGGCTAATAAGCTTTTATTTACTGTCGCAATGGTAGGAA
This sequence comes from Rhysida immarginata, assembly GCA_023313115.1. Lineage (NCBI taxonomy): Eukaryota > Metazoa > Arthropoda > Chilopoda > Scolopendromorpha > Scolopendridae > Rhysida > Rhysida immarginata. The sequence continues at coordinate 5,559 of JAHWFO010054444.1, forward strand.
CACCACACTGTTCACTGAGTGTTTCAGATTAGTGTAGATCTATGATCTTCAAAGAGCATTCATATCTGAAGACGTAGGAAGGAGGTTAATAGAGACCTTGCTAATTAAAGAACTAACTATGGATACTTACTGAACTAAGAAATGCTTAGAAACTATGAATTACTAGCTATTAATGTTAAGATTAGCCAAATGTCTACAGATACTTGATAAAGGGTTGTTTATAAAAAATGACCTTGAGTGATGACAAAATAGTAATTAATACTGTAGTGCTAATAAGGAGTGATACATTTATGTCTAAGTTATTGCATCAGACTAGTAGATTATTTTAGAACACAAAGCATTATTCTATTGTACCCATCTGAGTAATATCAACTAAATCAAGTTTGGTTTTATATATGATGACTCATCTTGAACAATTATAGTAAGTCCTTATACCCAAGGTGAAATGATAAGACTCTTAAATGAAGTCATGCAGTTGTTATTGGGATTTTTACATGCTGTAGATCATTTACTGAGCTAGAGCTTTGTTTACAATTCATAAATTATACACAATGAAGTAAGATAAATAATTAATAATCAGAATGGTGATCAGTCAATTAGGATTCACTAGGAGTCATTGTTGAGCTGTTGATCATCTTATTTATTGTGTTAAAATGACGTTATTTTGTTTTGCTTAGTAGAGTTCAATCGTTTTATGTGAGAAGATAAACACAAAGGTTAAATACTGAGGACTGAAAATAGGCCTCAGGGGCAATTATGATGGCATAAGTAAAGAATTATAATTTCTATATTTAACAAAGATAAGTGGTGTTATCATAAGAAGTCCAGTTTATACATCATACGGGGTGAGAAATAACTAAGGTTATGATTGACAGATGACAAAAAGGGTCAACGACCTAATTCCACCTTATGTACGAACGTTAGTCGCACTGTTTTAAGATGGGATTAGCTGCAGTATATCAGTTGTTTTTATTGAAAGATTTGGATCAATGGATGTTCCATGATGCACCTTGACGAAAGGTTGAAATTGTGGGTAACATTCTGTGGCAAACAGATAACAATTTGTGAGGGGAACAAGCGTTTCTTTGGCAATAATTTGTCAATATAGCCAACATGGGGAGATAAGGGCGTCAATCTAACAAAGTTATGCATTTTGGCGACCCCCCCCCCCTCTTGGAAGGATGAGGAGCCAGCTGGAAGAATCCGGTCACGTAGTGGCCTTGATTTCTATAAAATTGAGAGAAAACACCCCATTACCTTCTGTCTGGTATTCAGATTTAACATAGTATTTTGTACATGGTAACTTTTACTTTAGGACTAAAGGATCCTTAGTACAAAGATGCCACATTACCGGGTAACAGAAGTGTCACATGCTTATGAAATCATTTCTGATGATTGGGTCCTTGAATTAGCCTACATTAATAATCTACATTACATGTTAAGATAGACAGATCTCTATTACTTTGATGTGGCAGCTTTGTTCCGATAGACAGTATCTTCGAATATGGGAATCAGTAAATAACCCAACCACTAAAGCTTGGAGGGAAAGCTAATTGTTTTTCGAATATCCTAACATGAATTTATTTAGCTGAACTATTACTGATATAATTATAGCTGTCTAATTCATTTTTCCAGGTATGTAAATGATGATTTGTGACCATTGCTAGTATTAAGCAAGTTAAAGGCATATTTATGAAATTACATCCTTAATCCTTATTTCAGGGATTATGACAATTAAAAATCAGAGGTTTTTCAACCGGAAAAAGCATCATTCAATCTGAAACTAAAGTATCATGACAGTAATTGATAGCTTCATTAAAAAGGGCATAAATGGGTTGTCCATCACATACTGGGATCAACTATTAAGGCTGCAAATACAGATGGTGGCCATGCTAAGCCTTTTGTAGTCACAGAGCGGGTGACTATGATTTGTAATTAACCTACGCAATTAGTAGAGGTAGCGGAGATTATTCTGTTTAGAATGGATGGATTGTTTTATCAGAATTTCTGTCATATCAAAGTCTAAAATAATTCATTTTATATTCCATATTTTAATCTTATTTACCATGCAAAAGATTTTTCACATTGAAAGTTCGCAAATTATTTAGCCTAAATATCGATTTTTGAGACCGATTTATCCTCGGAAAAATCGATTTTATAAACATCGATAGAGCGATAAATCGTTTTGATTTTTTCGAGAAATGTTCAACTCTATGCTAAGAAGGAAATGTTGTTAAAGGCTTTCAAACTTCATCTATTGTCTTTATGCATGCTAAGTTTTATTCATTACTTTTGATTCAAGGGTAGATAAGATTCTCGATGACAGTAATTCAAATATTAAAAGGCATACTCGTAGAACTGTCTAATAAGGATAGTTGTCCATTCATAACCAGAAAATAGATATAATAAGTTGTCTTACCTGGAATGCAGTTACTGCTTCGCTTTAGGAAAAATGGTCCTCGGGCTGGTATTTTGTTTGCAACACAGCAACACTGGCAGATGGAAATGAAATGATTATATGTCTCGTTAGAAATTATTCTTAAATAAAAATAGAACATGCTATAGTAATTTACGAATAGAATTAAGGGATAAGAAGTTGATTTGTAGAACTTGTTGACCTCTTCAGAAACGGACCAATCAGAAACAAGCATCTGTTGTTTCAACTGAAACTTGATCAAACTTGCGAAAATTACGACATTATTATTAATATTTATTATTTGCGATTACTATACAACATTAGAAACAAATATTAGGTCGGTCTATACCTTGTAGAGTGTCGAGTGGGATAATAGCGATAAAATATTTTTTTTGTGGCTTGGAAAAGCTAAACACGATCGTTATAGCGTCTTTGTTTCGACAGTGAAATTTAACAATGAACATGGTTACATCAACAAATAAATGTATCCATTTAATAGCATTTGTATCCGAACACGTTTTACTTTAGTGTTTTGCTATCATTTTATGTACTAGTCATTAAAGGGAACTTAAAAAAAAAAAGATTTTATTACTAGGCATGCGGGAGAAAAAATACGCCTTCGATGGAAGAAGGGCTAAGTGAAATTTATATAATTACATTTTCAATCAAGACATCGATGATTAATCTATGCTAATCGCGAATTATTACACTCTAAAGATATTATTTCAGTAAAGAAAATTATTTAAAGAAGTGATAGGATGGATTAATTTAAAACTTTCTTACCTTATAATCGTTTTCCATGGGCATACAGCCAGCCATGCTGTTCGTAATGGTATGGTTGAGAAGTGAATTGAATTAGTTGCCCAGCATTCATTGCGCTACAAGGGAATATAGACGCGTGCAGCGCCCCAGGTGATGAAATTGGGAAGCCACATTGTTTATCTGTGTAGCTATATCGTTTATTTATTTGAGGAGAATATTACTCTGTACTAATAACTCGAGTATTTTCTATTTATTTAATCCAACATCGAATTAAGTGTGAGGTTACTTGTCTTGTTTAAAATAATAATAATGGACAATAAATATCTATATATACATATATTTTTTTTTGATGGATGTAGAGGATTGTTGTTGGATAAATTCTTTCTCTCTGAGAGATTTGTTGGATAAAATTTTGTTGTTGTCACGTTTAACATTAAGGTTCTTTTTTTTTGGGTTTTATGCTTGGCCATGGGGGGACATGAATGCATTTTTTCTTTAGAGAAGCTGACCCGCCATCGCCTAAGCAGTATGATGAATCACTTCAGGGAGACACCATTGCAACCTATCCTCGTTGTCGCCGTGACCTTCGAAGGACGTCCGCCAGGAGGAATAACCATTACGTCATCACCACCACATGTACGGAACTGAATGAACTCTGAGGAGAGACAGTCAACATGTGTGTTTGTGTTTGTGTAAGTGCAACAAGAAACAATTACGTAACTGAAAAACATTGGTTGCTTTTACATAATATAAACTAGTAAAAAGTTCATGAACATAATTATACAAATTAGACAGGAGAACACTCGGACAATGACTTGAGAAAGAGAACATTCAATTTTTTAATAATTACAGCAAATAGCAATAAAATGATTTTTGGTGCTAATCAAGATAATTGATAAAAAAAAAAAAAGAGAGAGAGGTATGTAGTGTGAATACCTATATAATATAAATATGATATTGTAGTATAGTATAATATAATATAAAATATAGATAAAATACTGTTCAAGGACTTAAAGTGAAAGAATAATAGGGTGTTATGTGAACTTTGAATAGTGCAAAAGAAACTTTAAGTGAACTCTGAACATTTTTAACATTTTTATTGAATTCCAAATATATAGTTTAGTTATTTCATTTCTCTTTTGACGATTTCCAAACAGTTACAGGACTACGAGTTCCATATTTTCCTTCAGTATATTGTTTATTATTATGTAATCTTGTATTATTTTGATATTTTGACATCTTGATATTTTGGGACATGCAAGGGCCTAGGGACAGGTGTATCATCTGCAGCGTCACGTCAATATGAACCAACTGGAAGGAAGACCGGAGGAAGACCGCAGCAAGAATGGTTTCCATAGGAAAACCATTCTCAGTTAGATGGGAGGCGTTGTAAGATCGCATTTTTCCGAAGTTATTAATGGAGTGGATGTTTGGTGTGGATGGGTTGAGTTCCCGTTTGGGACTCAAGAAATGACCATATAAGGTCATGTTTTCCGTGTGTGGGGGTGTCTCTTGACCAGCCCCTCCACGATGATGAATGTTGGTGAGAAGACAGGGGGAGACGA
>JAHWFO010054453.1:0-17288 GCA_023313115.1 Rhysida immarginata
AAATCTTTACCTGATGCTTGGTAGGCTTATCTCCAGTTATAATATCATTTATTATTTCATTTATCTGTGAGTTCCACAAACTTTCTGATGGTTGGATAGGAGAGATTCTCGATCTGGGAGCCAGGTGCCTGCCTCCCATTGGGCTTTCAACCATGACAACTTGGTTGTCTTTAAGACACCTTGAGTCAGCATGGCTGGCCGGGTGTCTGCGATAGCCCAACTGGTAGAGGCGTCGGCCATGACAGCCGAGGTTCCTGGTTCGATCCCAGGTCGCAGAATTTTTCCTTCCATTTTTCGATAGAAAAATCTTTACCTGATGCTTGGTAGGCTTATCTCCAGTTATAATATCATTTATTATTTCATTTAATAGTGCTAGAATTGGAACCTGATACATCATCTCGGTCTTTTATACGGAAACATTACAACAAATATGTTGAGAAAAGTGATGAAAACTAAGGTATGTTCAAAAGAAATATGTTCAAATGGTTTCGAAAGGAATATTCAAAGGCCAGTCGAAGGAATATTCAAAGGAATATACAAAGGGCTCAATTTCCTCATATGAGTGTGATTGGTCAGGTGCATATATTTGTATTATTGTGAAGTGCATTCCTTTTTCTTTTCCTTTAAGTCTAACAGCAATCATTCTTGGTCCATGTGGTGTTATGTCTGTGAGTGAATCTCGAATACAGTTGTTGATTATAAAATCGACTCCTTCTCTGTGGATACCAACGTTTCTCCCCGAATAGAATATCTTTCCGCTCTATAGTTCCAGAGCCCCTTCGCCAGGCCAGTGTGTTTCAGAGATGCCCATTATATCCCAGTTTATTAGTTCCAGTTCCTTTTCTATCAATCTGACCTTTCCGGTTTTGTAGAGTGTTCTTATATTAAGGGTGAGTGGATAGGAAACGTCCTTAGCTGACCACATATTTTTCTTCTCGACTTCCTCCTGTGATTGAGAGGCAGTCGCGTCGGTTGCCCCGTACGCGGTAGCATTGTCCCTTGCTCTTGTGAACATGTTATCCATGAGGGGTAGTGGCAAGATTAATACAGCCGGTCTGCCAATCCTCTGCCGCATAGTCCACAATTAAGGTGGGACCAGTACCCGGGGAGAGGGACAGACTCCCACTGTGGGCCATTAGAGGCGATGGTAGGCTTGGCATTTCCTCCAGTCTGGGATGTTGTGCTTTTAGCGGCAGTGCTCGGTCGTCAGAGCCCCTTTTGTGAGAACAGGCTAGCACCACGTGAAGGCGGGGATGACAGTTGACTGGGATAGGCTGTGTGTTACGCATCACCAGCCCGCAGCAGACCCTGTATATAATATACTTTATTAAGGCTTTATACATAATATGTAATGTATATGTACTTTATATATACTTAATTAAGGCTTTTTCGTTTACATTGAAGTTCAGATATTGCAAAATTTCTTCAAACAAACAGCCCGAGCAGCGCCAACACCACCTGAAGTGAAAGCCTTCGCACTGAAAATTCATACATTGTTACATCATCATAAAAGGGCATTGTTAATCGCATTTCTACCAATAACAAGCCCTAAATTATGACTTCTTATGATCATGTAGTAATGTATGAATTTTCAGTGCATAGGCTTTCCTTCTAGGAGGTGTTGGCAACGCCGGGCAAATCAGCTATCTGTATAATAATACCACAATGATGGAAAAAATCTGAAACTGAAAAGTCTCTATAAAACGTAAAAATTAAGTATCTTCATATCTATATTTATGAAATAGACTTGATGTGAACAATCAGCCCGTGGTGTTTGCGTCAACAATTGGCTGGGTGAACAATGGTTCATGAAATTAATACATGGTGCAGCCTACGAAAATGACACGCCCTGGCAGTGAAAAGTCACTTGACCATCTTAGTCCAAGCAACAATATAATATTCATTGTTTCTATGTTGCATTTTAGCAATTAGTATTTTTTCGTTTGTTAGATATAATGAAGGTTACATTGTTGCTTCGAGTAAGAAGAAGAGATGACTTTTCCGTGCCAGGGCAACACAACCTAGACTGAAGGCCTGCGCACAGAAACGTCATGCATTGTTACATCACACTAAAGCGGCTATTGTTAATCTTATTTCTACCAATAATATGTTTTAAATTTGGCCGTTTGCGTAATCCACGAGAAAGACAGGCCCTGGCGCGGAAAAGTAACCTGATCATCTTGTTATTCGGACTAAGATGGTCAGGTGACTTTTCCGCGCCAGGGCAACACCACCTAGGGTGCGTTCACTTATTCGCTCGGAGTCATGCTCCGAGTCAATGTGATCACGTGATCAGAGTACTAGCGCCATGGCTCAGAGTCAACCGTAGCCGACGAAAAAGACAGGCAGGGACACTTAAAAGTCGCATGACGAAAGTAGATCTAGCAACAATCCAACCTTCATTGTTTCTAGCTTGCATTTCAACAATCAGTGTTTTTTTTCGTTTGTTGGAAACAATGAAGATTGGATTGTTGCTTGATCTATCTTGGTCATGTGACTTTTCAGTGCCCTGGCCCAAGACAAGTAGCGTATAAGGTATGCTCTATCATTGCTTACGGGGCTCTGGCTCACGTCATTTTGACGTCATCGATGCTCCTGGCATCTGGTGAGCACCAGGAGAAACGGCCTGATTATGAAGCAGTGGCTCGATCGGGTCGTGTTTCCCAGGGTTCACCAGATGGCGGGAGCATCGATGACGTCATCCAGAGCCCGGAAGGCAGTGATCGAGCATATCTTATACTCTACTTGCCTTGGCCCTGGCCTGTCTTTCTAGTTTCCTTTGGAGTCAATATAACGACGTAACAATCGAAGACTTTGATCGTTATAATCATTTGTGAGCAGTATTGCCAATTTTGCCTTTTTTCATGCGCTTGTCTTTTGTTGGACATTTTTCATAAAAATTAAACAATGACAACAGCCATCTACCATTCATTTACAAGTCTGAAATTCTCTTCAAAAACTCTCATCATTATTCATTGTTGAACTTGTTATTATTTATTCTTATTATTTATTATTTTATCTTCTCCATTTAAAAATGAGTATGAAATCATTCATTAATAAACAACATATTTTACTTCTTCGTTAATTAATGTAAAATGCACAAAACAATGAAAATGAGCTTTTAAATTGGACACACCCCTGCAAAATTGGCAACAGTACTTGTGAACTATTCAAGATATTTTTTCTCTCTTTGTAACCTCCGGAGGCATCAGAAAAGCATGAGCAGTTCCCATGGTACTTTTGGTTATGGGGACCCTTTAACATTAAGTTGTTATTTATTAACTAGAATAAACAATAACATATTTTTGATTTTTTATTATTTTTATAAAAACAAAGTTCTGGTTATAATTGTAATTTTAATTTACTCTCAAAAAGGCTAGGATGGCCTCTGGATCACGGTGCCCAGGGCCCATGCGTAAAGTTGGAACTGAGATTGAGCATATAAAAATTAATAATAAAAATGCAGAAGAAATTGTCTCGAATCAAATTTTCGATCAACTTAAGCTAAATATTCGTTTGTAGTGCCAAGCCTACAACAATGGAAGGGTAACCAATTATTGTAGGCTATGATCGTGCACTTTCGAAAGATAGAGGCGGCCATGTTGATGGTTAAACAACCTATGCGCCAGCTTGAAGCAATAGTCTTCTCTTCTCTTGTTTGTATGGTTGCGAAGGCTCCTAACAAGCACGCTCGCAAACGTTATCTCATTGTAACACAACTAAATCATCGTTGAAGTTGCAACTTTGTTGTCACTCTTCATTGTTGCGTCCTCTTTCTCATTAAATTTTTTGACTCCAATGACTCCAACTTGAAAGCAGGAGTTAAGGGAGTTAACCCGAGTCGCACTCCAAGCGAATAAAGAAACAAACTCCGAATGACTCGGAACGTACCCTGATGTTGGAAGTCAAGGGAGTTAACTCCGAGAAAATAAAGAAACGGAATCTGGATGACTCAGAATCACGGGAGTCACTCGGAGTAACTCCAAGTGAATAAGTGAACGCACCCCTAGACAGAAGGCCTGCGCACAGAAACGTCATACATTGTGTGATGTAAGACCTCTTAAAGATAAGGCCTGAGCCAACGCTTCCTAAAGATAAAGCCTGAGCGCGAAAACGTCATACATTGTTGCATCATCATCCGAAGATACGTTTAATCGCGTCAATGCCAATAATAAGCCCATGAAATGCAATTAAACATATCTTCGGATGATGATATGTTTAATTGCATTTCTCCCAATAATAAGCCCTAAATTATGCCTTCGCATGATGATGTAAAAATGTATGACGTTTTCACGCTCAGGCCTTATATTTAGGAGGCGTTGGCCAGGGCGTTTGATGATGATGTAACAATGTATACAGTTTCTGTGCGCAGGCCTTCTGTCTAGGTGGTTTTGGCCAGGCAACGGCTCCTATAAAGAAAACCTCCGCACTGAAACTTCGCATATTGTTACTATTTCATACTTCGTTTTTTGTTAAACGTATTTCTAACAATAGTAAGCCCCAAATTTCGTCGACTTATGATGATATAACAATGTATGACGTATCAGTGCCGAGACTTTCTTTATAGGAGGCGTTGGCCAGGGCCTGTCTTTTTCGTAAGGTACGACGCTTGCCTTAATGATTCACGTTTTAAGGGGGATAGTTATAAAAAGTAATAAATAAATAGAAAATCATTATTATTTCTTTTTTTATTAAAATCTTTGAAGAGATGTAAGAAATTATTCTAAAACAAATTAAAGAATACATCTTCTTGGCGTGCAGTTGCTCAAGCTTTTGCTGAAAAGGTGTAGTAGGTACTTTGAGCTAATAACTGGAAAAATTTCTTTTTCCATATGGTTTTTGCAATTTAGTAAATTCATTTAGAGAAGTTTTTGATGTAGCAAGTTCAGAGTTGTTGTAGATAACGTTTATTTAAACATATTAGAAAATTCTAAAGATCTCAACTGATTGTGTGAGACGCCAATCCTTGCTGCTAAAACTGATACTGTCAGTATAAACAATTACATTCAGGACAGATTCCACGCTCTGTCACTGAATACCACTTTATTGAAACGGTTAAACGTTGAGGAGATATGCTGATGACGCTGTAAACAAAAAATGAGGCTCCTTAACTCTCTCATTCCATCTATGAAATATTTTTATACATCTATAAAGAGAAATAAATCAATACTCATAGCCTTCCTTTGATATTTTAATAAGTTAACGATGCAATGAAGAATTTTGCTGCGAGAACCCCATTTGACAGAAAAATCCAGTGCGAGCTTTTAAAAGAATTCTTTTCGTTTTTCCAAAGTGAATATATATACTTCATTAAGGCTTTTTCGTTTATATTGAAGTTCAGATATTGCAAAATTTCTTCAAACAAACAGCCCGAGCAGCGCCGGGCAAAGAAGCTAATTGCTCATAATTCGTGCTTGGAAATAATCAAGAGCAGTTATTGAAATATCTCTATCCATACCAAAACCGTTTCTCCCATAGGGTAAAGAAAATACCAACAAAGTTCTTGTATTCTTTTCTCCCGCTCAATATTAAGGGGTGGTGCGGTTTTTCTTTGGATATCGATAATTCTGACTTGATCATCTAATTTGTTTCCATTGTTAGCGTTAATAATGGTATTCAAATTCAGTACGTGTTCATCAATTGAATAAATAAACATGTCGAAAAATTGATTCGTCTTACTAAATTATTAGTATCTGAACTTAGAGTCAATATCGGAGTTGTAGAATTCAGTGAATTACTGTCAATTGTACAGGGATTGGACAAAATTATGGAAACACTTCAGAAAATGCATGTCTGAAGTAAAATGCAAATTTTATGCAAATTTGAGTGATGTGCTGCTATCACCCCTATTTAGTATTGGGAATAAACCTTCAGCAAGTAGATAAAAAGCTTCATTTGTTTCTATGCTGTATTTTGTTGAGTTTTTAGTGCAATATGGCTGAACTAACAGAATTCGAACGTGGGCATATTGTTGGAGTCTGGTGGGTGCTTCTGTAACCAAGGTGTCTGAAATGTTTGGTGTGTCAAGAGGCACAGTATCCAAGATTACAACTGCATACATCAGGAGTGGGCAAACCAAGTCTGATAAACATCAGCGTGGACGGAAAAATGTGTTGGATGATCGAGACAAACGAACACTGCGTAGGATTGTGGTACGTAATAAGAAGACTACAGCTGCAAAAGTTATTGCAGAACTGAATGCCACCCTCACAAACCCTGTCATCACCAAAACAGTTCGAAGAGGGTATTTCTGGACGTGCTGCAATCCCAAAGCCACTGATCACTGATCGCAATGCTATAATCCGAAGAGAGATGTGCCATGTTCATAAAACTGGTCTTTGGAGCAATGGAAAAAGGTCGGATGAGTCTTCGTTCACACTATTTCCAACTGTTGGCCGAGCTTACGTCTGGAGAACACCAAAGCAAGCTTATAATCAAGATTGTTTGCAGCCAACAGTAAAACATGGTGGAGGTTCAGTCATGGTTTGGGCAGCAATATCGTGGTATTCTGTCGGCCCTATCGTTCCATGCAAAGGCCACATCACTACCAAGGACTATCTCAACGTTTTATGTAACCAGGTTCATCCGATGTTGCAAACTTTGTTCCCCAAAGGTGATGCCTTTTACCAAGATGATAAGGTGCTGGTTCACACAGTTCGCATTGTCCAGGACTGGTTTTCTCAGCATGAGGGTAAAGTGTCATATCTGCCATGGCCCCCACAGTCACCAGATATTAATATTATTGAGCCTTTGTGGTCTGTTTTGGAAAGAAACTTGCGATCACGCTATCCACCTCCATCTTCGTTGAAGGAACTTGCCATTGTTTTGCATGAAGAATGGCTTAAGATTCCCTTACAAATCATACAGGATCTCTATTTGTCTATTCCAAGGAGGCTCCAAGCTATTCTACAAGCCAAGGGTTATCCAACTCCATATTAAAGGTGATAATATGCTTTTTGTTAGGTGTTTCCATATTTTTGTCCAACCCCAGTATATGGTTGCCATTTCAACATGCGTGTCCGAATTGTGTGGTATATATGAATGCATACGAGAAACTAAATGGATTAGGAATGTCTTAGAAGAATTGGTATTCTTTGAGTATATTAATAGACGTATAAAAATTTACACAGACATTCAAACGGCCAAAGGATGGATTAATATCAATGGAACAAAGGCCAGAACCAAACACTATAACCGGCAATTATCTTATATATAAAACTAGCTTACGTACCCGCCGTCGCTCGGAAAATAGTAGAGTTTTTTCATATTTATGTATACTGGGTAGTGTATAAACTTGGGGGGTGATAGAGGGATCAAATCTATGCAACATTTCCCTGTTTCATTTTTTTTTCTCTGGGTATTGTTGTTGAGATAAAAAATGTTGCACGTCGCGTAGACGTAATATGCCATTCAACCCGTAATTCTGGACCACGTGAAAATCATGGCCAAACATGTAATAAAAAGAACAAAAAACACATTGCCTACAGTACAATCATGTGACTTGTTTTTTATGAAACATGCAAATGTTTTATAATATGTGTTCTAGATTAATAAATGAAAGGTCTTAAGAGGATTTTTTTTCTTTTTTTATTTTTTATTCTTTTTCACGGCATGTTGAACTTATTGATGAAACTAGGAAAGAAAATTCCACAGCCTGGGTTCGAAGCAGGAACGATTATACGCAGTAGGAAAGACAGTCCCAGCCTACGAAATGGGTACTGCTCCAACCAGCCCTAAGGAGATGTAGATTTCGTTAATGCTTCCACGTCCACATTAGCGCAATTGGTTGGCGCATCTGCACGGTGAGCAAAAGGTTCTCTGTTCGAACCCAGGCTGTGGAATTTTCTTTACTATTTTCATCAAAAATTAGTGTTCTAATTCACTCCCTCTGGCACGAATGCATGCTTCACAATGTCGCCGCATGGACTGATGTAAAAAGTTCGAAAGTTCCTGGATCTTCGCGAATCTGGTCCGCAGTTATGGCGATTCCGGCTACCAGCAATTCATCGGATCCCGCTGGTATCTCTTATAGCAATGTCTTTAAGTGTCTCCACAGATTCCAAACAACTGTTTCCTGCAGTTAGGATTTCAACATTTTTTTATCTCAAAAACAATGCCGCCGAGAAAAAAATGAAACTGGTAAACGTTGCTTAGAGTTGATCCCTCTATCACCCTCACCTAGAAGCCGAGAGAAATATACCTGCCAAATTTCAAGTTTGTAGGCTTCATACTTCTGGAAATTTCGTAACGAATGAATGAATGAGTGAGTGTATACATTTTTCGCTCTTTCTTTTATATAATAATATTTTCTCCCTGAAAAAATCCTCGTCGTCCTCGGCCGGGATCGAAGCCACATCTACGGGCATAAGAGCAACACCACCTAGAGAGAAGGCTTGAAACGGAAACGTCATAAACTGTTACATCATCATTAGTCGACCACTGTTTATCCTATTTCTACTAATAATAAGGTCAACTAATGATGATGTAACAATGTACGACGCTTCCGCTATCAGGCCTTCTGTCTAGCAGGTGCTGATCAGAAGAGATCACGCAACCACTGAGCCATCGAGGCCAATAAGGAAAAGTAAGTCGTCTGCTAGACAGAGAGTAATGCCCACGCAAATGGTCAGAGAGCGCTCGTGAATAAAAAATCACGCTTTAAACAATAGAGGTTCCCATCCTGTATATCTTCTTCCATGACCATAGCCAAAGTAATTTTTTATGGACTATTGTTGCAGAAACTCTGCTCTGCATTGTAGGACATGACATACATTCTTGATCCGCGCATATCGTAAGCTCATGTTAGACAGACAGATAAAGCAAAAGATTATTTTTCCCCTTTCCCCTTTGGCCCAACCTGACATTCAGCACATGTAATTGTTACCCTGACCCTAAAGAACATCTGCTGCATGTATGAGCTCAAAAGGGTAAGTGGTTCAAAACTTTTAAGAACAATTACAGACGCACACTGAATTTTTATATACACCTTTCCATTGAAACCGAAACTGGAGTAACAGCGTAGAAGCAGGACAGCAAAAAACTTGCGTTAACTGTCTTGAAATGTGCAAACGCTTCTACATATCCGGAGGAAAACGGAAGTTTTTTTGCTGTCTTGACTCTGCGCAGTTAGTCCAGTTTCGGTTTCAAGGGAAAGGTCTATATAAAAAAGATAAATAAAATCTGGCGCCATCTCTGATTAAACAAACAAACATAAACCAAGATATATACGATTTTTACCCTTTCCCCCTCACTTTAGGGACATGTAAACCTTACTCTTGGACCTAACGAATATATGTTACGAATATCAAATAAATCGGATAAGTGGTTCAAAAGTTTTTAGAACATTTACAGACGCACGACTAGCTGATTCGCCTGGCGTTGTTCGGGCTGTTTATTTGAATAAATTTTGCAATATCTAAACCTCAATATAACCGAAAAAGCCTCAATGAAGTATATGTATTCACTTTGGAAAAACGAAAAGAATTCTTTTTAAATGCTCGCACTGGAATTTTGTGTCCAATTGGGTTCTGAAGGATAATTCGACATTGCATCCTTAACATGTTAAATATTAAAGAAAGGCTATGAGGATTGACTTATTTCTGTATATAGCTGTATAAAATATTTCAAAGATGGATTGAGAGAGGTAAGGAGCCTCATTTTTGTGTACAGCCTCATCAGCATATCTCCTCAACATTAACCGTTGCAATAGAGTAGTATTCAGTCATAGAGCGTGGAATCATGTCCTGAATATGATTGTTTATATTGATAGTATCAGTTTTAGCAGCAAGGATTGGCGTCTCACTCAATCTTTAGAATTTTCTAATATGTTTAGGTAAACGTTATCTACAACAACTCTAAACTTGCTACATCAAAAACTTCTCTAAATGAATTTACGAAATTGCAAAAACCATATGAAAAATAAATTATTTCCAGTTATTAGCTCATGAGGGAAAGTACCTACACCTTTTCAGCAAAAACTTGAGCAACTGCACGCCAAGAAGTTGTATTCTTTAATTTGTTTTAGAATAATTTCTTACATCTCTTCAAAGATTTTAATAAAAAAAGAAATAATAATGATTTTCTATTTATTTATTATTTTTTTTAACTATTCCTTTTAAAACGTGAATCATTAAGGCAAGCGTCGTACCTTACGAAAAAGACAGGCCCTGGCCAACGCCTCCTATAAAGAAAGCCTCGGCACTGATACGTCATACATTGTTATACCATCATAAGTCGACGAAATTTAGGGCTTATTATTGTTAGAAATACGATTAACAAAAAACGACTTATGAAATACAGGTGATTCAGGCAATTTCTGACAATTTTAGTAGTATGATTTATTGACCCAATAATGTTTACAAACTTAACATTTCCGTATGATATTTTAGGCAGTTCGGAGTCATTATTCCCGTGGAAAAGTCTTGATGATATGCTCAATGTGGCCACCACGAACGTTTTGAACTGCTCGCAGCCGAATGGTGAAGTTGCTCATAACTCTGTGCAGGATTTCATCATCCACAAGGTTGCAGCAGTCGACGATGCTTTGTCGCAGCTGGTCTAGGGTTCTTGGTGCTGTAGTGAACACACTGTCTTTAAGGAACCCCAGAGATAAAACTCAAATGGGTTTAGGTCAGGACTCGTAGGGGCCAAAGAAAGCCACCCCCGAATCGATCTGTAAATCTTTTTGAAATGACACGATTTCAGAATTTCTGATTGAGAAAGTCTAGCACTTCATTAGTGGTGTGAGGCCAAGCCCCATCCTGTTGACACCAATTATGTTGACAACGTTATGGTGCCCTGAAAAAAGAACTGACCAATGATGCCTCTTTTGGAAATCGCGCAACAAGCCATAACCTTTTGTGGATGAAGAGGTGACTTAGGATCTCATGAGGGTGCTGGAAACCCCAAAAACGAACGTTGTGTTTCTTAACGACACCTGACAGATGGAAGAAGACCTCATCTGACACCAACAGGTTGTCCACATTGTCGTGATTGGCTTCCATTTCTGCTCCAAACTCCATCGGAAATTGTTTTCGCTTCTGTCTTCCAGTGTGTGTTAACTCCAGATAAACATGGATCTTATACGGGAACAGTTGTAAATCGTATCTCAAAATTCGCCACGTCGTGGTATACGACAGCCCTTCTTCAATGGATAGGCGGCGAACAGCGCCGTTGCAACAATACAAACACCAACTATTTAGAAATTCGATATGGCGCTCATATTCTTTCAATTGTTTATCCCTAATGCACGTCATTCGAGTGAAATGGTCAAAAATTGACTGAATCACCCTGTAGTAACAATTTATGACGTTTTTGTGCGGAGGATTTATTTATAGTATGCCAAAACCACCTAGACAGAAGGTCTGCGCACATAAACTGTATCAAACGTTGTTACATCATTATCAAACGGCCGTTGCCAACACCTCCTAGAATGAAAGCCAAACAACTGAAATGTCATACATTGTTACCTAATCATATTGCGACCATTGTTAACCGTATTTCTACCAATGATAACCCTTAAATTTGGTCGACTTATGATGATGTAACAATGTATGACGTTTCAGTTGTTTGGCTTTCTTTCTAGAAGGTGTTGCCGTAGCCCACATGAAAGACAGGCCCTGGCGCAGCAAAGTCACCTGACCATCTTAGTCCGAATAAAAATATAACCTTCATTGTTTCCATCTTGGATTTTAATAATTAACAATTTTTCGTTTGTTGGAATAATCATTCGGACTAAGATGATCTGGTGACTTTTCCGCGCCAGAGCAACAACACCTCTACTTAAAGCCTGAGCGCGAAAACTCATACATTGTTACATACCTTCGGTAGGGTTTTGTTAATGATAGTTGTATCAATAGTAAGCCCGAAATTGTCCCTATCGTAGGTAATGTAACAATGTATCGTTTTTCCGTGAGCAGGCTTTCTCTTTAGGTGGTATTGGCCAGGTCTTTCTCGTGGGCTACGCAAACGGTCAAATTTAAAGCATGGGCCAAATTTAAAGCAGGGCCTGTCTTAAACGTTGGCTACGCAAACGGCCGTGGCCTGGTGGGCTTTCACTAAAACACAACTTCAGAAGTTAAGCAACATCAAGCACGGCTAGTCATTGGATGGGTGACCATACGTGATTCATAATCTTCACACCCTCAGCTGCTGTGACCATCATACAGCAGTCGTTAATCCAGGTTCATCCAGGGACCCAACTCGTCGGCCTCAGGGCATACAGGCCCTGGATGGACGAATTGGATTACTGTCAATCAATCAACCAATCAATCAATCAATTATTGGTAGAAATACGATTAACAATAGCCGCTTTAGGGTGATGTAACAATGCATGATGTTTCTATGCGCAGGCCTTCTGTCTAGGTTGTGTTGCCCTGGCACGGATAACTCATCTCTTCTTCTTACTCGAAGCAACAATGTAACCTTCATTGTTTCTAACAAACGAAAAAATACTAATTGCTAAAATGCAACATAGAAACAATGAATATTACATTGTTGCTTGGACTGAGATGGTCAGGTGACTTTTCAGTGCCAGGGCGCGTCTATTTCGTCGGCTGCGGCATGTATTAATTTCATCAACCATTGTGCACCCAGCCGATTGTTGACGCAAACACCACGGGCTGATTGTTCACACTTGCAAGCAAACGAACATTAATCAAATCTTTCTACTTCATATATATAGATATGAAGATACTTAATTTCTACGTTTTAAAATCGGCCTCGGTGGCTCAGGGGTTGCGTGATCGCCTCTGAAGCCCGAGAACGCGGGTTCGACCCCGGCCGAGGTCGACGAGGATTTTTTCAGGGGGAAAATCCTGAGATCACGCACTTCCTTCGGAAGGGAAGTAAAGCCGTTGGTCCCGTGTAGTCGTTTGCCGGCTGCACGTTAAAGAACCCTTGCGAGGCAAAATTTGCGGCCCCTATAACGCCGTCCTGAAATGACCATGGCAGTTGAAAAGGACGTTAATATCAAACAAACCAAACCAAACCAATCTACGTTTTAAAGAGACTTATCTCCAGTTTCAGATATTTTCCATCATTGTGGTAGTATTACACGGCTGTGTGTTAAATTTTATGGCTTACTTCTAAGTTGCCTTTTAAAATCGGAAAAACTTACTTACATTGCCTTTTGTATACACCATGTTGCCATTAATGACCGGGCACTTTCGATTTTTAGACGTTTTGTCGAATATCTAGAAAATCACTCGACGAATTACCCTTAAATTTCAGGGGTGTAAACAGGATGTTACACCTCATATATTTCAGAGAAGGTTTTCTCCCGAAGGCAAATAGGGGACCAGCGAAGAAGTGAACCAAAAAATAATGTTTGGAATCACCCTGTAAAAAATAATGCTTGAAATGCATTGTAGCTGTAGCATATGCTTAAGAGTCTTTTTTTAATTTTCTGTGTTCATTTGTTTGAGAATAGCACGTACATTCATGGAGATATAAAGGTTTCTTCAAAAAAGTCGAAATATTTTCGTTAGTTTTTTGTTTATAACACGCAGGATTTTCAACCCAATGCATTGCCATTTTCAGGAAGCTTGCAAACTACAGTGCAGACAACACTCTGCAATCAGAATAGAAAAATATTAAATATTAGATGAAATATGAGCATTTTTACTAAATAATGTTTAACTGCGCATGAGTTACCAAATTGTCTGTTACAAAATTTATTAGCCAAATGTATAGAGCTACTCTTATAAAAAGCCCAAGCAAATATCGTGAAAATTGAGTAAGATATCGCCGATAGAATGAGTTGAATTTCAGTTGCTCTCAAAAATAAACAAAACGATAAGGGGCTTTCTCCAAACTTTTATTTATGGATCGGACACCAGTATCAATATCTTCTTCTTACGCTGATATGAAGTCAATATGAAGTCAATATTTTTTCATGTCAGCGTAAGGAGAAGAAGAAAATGTAGACAAAAACATTTCCCATTTTCCCTGTACAGTTTTCAAATTTTATAATCATTTTTTTCCTGGGGGGAAAAGCCCGGTCGAGTTTATTAGCATTTCAGGGTAACGACTCATTTATTCTCATTAATTTTCCAAATGTAGGCCCTACTGTTTTCTAATAAGTATGGTTTTTGTCTATATCGGCTAGCCATACCTTTCACTTTACCCACTCGATAAAGGGGGCAGGGCATGAGATATTTTCACCGAGTTTTTTGCATAACCCACATTTTACATGATGCTCTACAACTTTCTAAATAAAACATGGGGTCTAACTCCTACCCCTACAAAATTAAAATTTTCAAAATTTACCCCTTCACCCCCAAGAACGCGAAATGTTCTTATTCGGAATTAGTAGACATCAAAACCAAATAATCAATATTCATCCCCCCCCCCCAACCTGTTCCCCTTGAGCCGTTATTTGGACCTAAAGACGGGACACCAATTATGAAACATCCTGTATATGAAATAGACTTGGTTTATGTTCGTTTGCTTGCATGTGTGAACAATCACCCCGTGGAGTTTGCGTCAACGATCGGCTGGGTGAACAATGGTTGATGAAATTAATACATGCCGCAGCCAACCACACCTAGATAGAAAGCCAAACAACTGAAACGTCATATATTGTTACATCATCATAAGTCGACCGAATTTAAGGCTTCTAATTGGTAGATAAACGGTTAACAATGGTCGAAACATGATGATGTAACAATTTATGACGTTTCAGGTGTTTGGCTTTCTTTCTAGGAGGTGTTGTCGCAGCCGACGAAAAGAACACGCCCTGGCACTGAAAAGTCACCTTAACATCTTAGTCCAAGCAACAATGTAATATTCATTGTCTCTATGTTGGATTTTAGCAATCAGTATTTTTTCGTTTGTTAGAAAGAATGAAGGTTACATTGTTGCTTCGAGTAAGAAGATGAGATGACTTTTCCATACCAGGGCAACACCTAGACATAAAGCCTGTGCACAGAAACGTCATGCTTTGTTACATCACACTGAAATGGCTCGAGGCCGACGAGATAACAAGGCCTGGAAGCGAAAAAGTCACCTGACCATCGGGGGTCTAGCAACAATCCAACCTTCATTGTCTCCATCTTGGATGTTAACAATCAATGTTTTTCCGTTTGTTGGAAACAATGAAGGTTGGATTGTTGCTAGACCCCCGATGGTCAGATGACTTTTTCGCTTCCAGGCCTTGTTATCTCCTCGGCCTCGGAAATCGCTATTGTTAATCGTATTTCTACCAATGTCATAGTCTTTTAATCCCCTGGTCTCTGTACAGATATTGAATTCTATTGTTTTAGTCCATCAATTGGATTGCTGTATTTAATGAAAAGTCGTTTTTTGCCCCTACTCTTGAATGAAGTTTGCTACAGCTCAAACATAACAATGCATTTTAACGATCGCACAACGTAACAAAACTGTCAGCTACCATTACGTGGTCAGCAACAAAACGTAACATTACCTGACAGTTTTGTTACATTGTGCGATCGTTAAAATGCATTGTTATGTTTGAGCTGTAGCCAAATTCATTCAAGAAAGGGGGCAAAAAACGACTTTTCAGTAAATACAGCAATCCAATCGTTGGACTAAAACAATGCTGTGCACAGACCAGGGGATTAAAACACTATGCCAATATTATGCTTTAGATTTGGACGCTTGCATAGCCCACGAGAAAGACAGGCCCTAGCCAACGCCTCCTAAAGATAAGGCCTGAGCGCGAAAACTTCAGACATTGTTACATCATCATCCGAAGATACGTTAAATTATATTTTAGGACTTATTATTGGTAGCAATGCGATTAAACGTATCTTCGGATGATGATGTAACAATGTATGACGTTTTTACGCTCAGGCCTTATCTTTAGGAGGCATTGCCCTGGCCAACACCTCCTATAGAGAAGGCCTGCGGACCAAAGGTGTATGCATTGTTACATCATCATCAAGCGGCCAAATTTAGGACTTATTATTGGTAGAAATACGACAACAATAGCCGCTTGATGGTGATGTAACAATGTATACACCTTTTGTCCGCAGGCCTTCTCTATAGGAGGTGTTGCCAATGACGTATATTAAAGATAGACTCCGAATCCTATTGTTGTAATTTGAAGCAAATTGGGAAGTTCCATGCCCAGAACTGTCATGGCCGAAAGTGAGTGAAGATGATGCACAACACATGGCTAAACATGAGAGTAGCTGATTAATAATTCTTTCATACGCCGATCACGGACTGATAAGTTTATCTTTTCGTTTACTTTGTATTTGAGGTATTTTATTCTATTTTATAAACAATTTTCGATCATGGTTTCAATTTCAAGTTCGTTTCGTTCGTCTTTCAGTTTTGTATTTTCATTTTAGTTACGTATTTTTGATTTATGCTTGTGGAAAATGATTCCTGATCCTTTTTCGTGTCTGTCCGTACGCAGAACAACTTGAGGAATGGTTTTGAATTAATTATTCCTCGGGCCCAAAATCTTAAAAAGCAAAGCAGCCAGACAGCTAATTACTCGACGGCTCACTCCTGCCCAGAACTGTCATGGCTCAATTTGCTTCATTTTTTGCCGCTGTTAACAATGGGATTCGGAGTCTATCTTTAATATACGTCATTGGGTGTTGCCCGAGGCCAACGAGAAAGACAGGCCTCGAAGCGGAAAAGTCACCTGATCATCTGGGTCCGAACAACAATCCAATCTTCATTGTCTCCATCTTGGATGTAAACAATGAGTGTTTTTCAGATTGTTGTAAACAATTAAGGTTGGATTGTTGTTCGGACCCAGATGGTCAGGTGACTTTTCCGCTTCGAGGCCTGTCTTTTTCGTTGGCTTCGGTGTTGCCCTGGCGCGGAAAAGTCACTTGATCATCTTAGTCCGAATAACAATGTGACCTTCATTGCTTCCTAAAAACGAAAAAATACTGATTGTTAAACTCAACGGCAACACCACCTCTACTTAAAGCCTGAGCGCGAAAACGTCGTACATTGTTACATCATCATGCGGAGTCATAATTTAGGGCTTATTATTGGTAGAAATACGATTAAACATGACTCCGTATGATGATGTAAAAATGTATAACGTTTTCGCCCTCAGGCTTTCAGTAGGGCTTATGATGGCTACGGCCGTTTGATGATTATGTAACAATGTATACAGTTTCTGGGCGCCGGCCTTCTGTCTAGGTGGCGTTGGCCAGGGCAACGCCTCCTTTAAAGAAAGCCTCAGCACTGAAACTTCAAACATCGTTACTATTTCATACTTCGTTTTTTGTTAATCGTATTTCTAACAATAATAAGCCCTAAATTTAGTTGACTAATGATGATATAACAATGTATGGCGT
>JAHWFO010054457.1:0-18358 GCA_023313115.1 Rhysida immarginata
ATAGGACATACAGCAACGCTTATGTCGGCGATTTCAGAGGCGATCGGAGCGAGCAACACGATACTCGGCGATCGACCTCCCCCGCCGGAGTCCGTGGATCCACCAATTGTCCATTGGTCGAGAGCGAAAGATATCGGCCAATGAGCAATAACAAAAATCGAAGGAGGAAACGCGGGAAGTCGGCACGAGAAAAAAAGGTTAGAAGAGTTTCTGGTTCGATTGCGGTTGGAAGCAAGAGGAATGTGGTCGTTGGAAGAGTGGAGCGTCGACGGAGAGAAAACTCAGCGCCCCGAGAACGCATGAAGAGGAAAGGAAGTCCTAGGAGAACTTCCTCGTACTCCCCGACGAGACGTTCGTTTCCCCGAACGACGGAGAAAGTCGCTGAGAGCCATACCGACTCAACGCGGAGCACAAGTGACTCCACACCGGAGCAACGAACCCAAGACAAACGACGACGGCAAGCAGCCTACCGGAGAGAGAGAGAGCTCACGCACACGGCAGCGCACTTCACGATTCCCGTCTAGAACCTTTTACGCGACCAGATGCGAGTACGTGGATGACGGAACAGGAGCCCGGTCAGCAGTAAGCGACGACCAGAGGGACGACAGCTTTCCGGATAATCTTGCAGGTAACGGGGGGGCTTTCGTGGTCACGTGACGCGCGGCCGCTCCGTTCCTGGCTTGAATCGGGAACCGATAGATGTAAGCATTATAGCATTAAGATTAGACTGTAATTTGATGTGATATGGTAAATAATGCGTTAAGAACGGCTCCGAAGGTGACTAGTAGTGCTAAAGCCATTGCTTGTGGGGTTTTTTTTCTATTTACGACAGTCACCCCAAAACGGACCTCGCTAATGAGCACGGACGGTTTACCCCAGGCTCTCAACGATTTAACGTTATTACCGTCTTTACCCGCCGTACTTTGACGAATACAAGATAAGGACCATTGAAAGAACTTTTCTGCTATTCATATTGAAACTTTTGCATTATACGAATGTATTGTGCCGAGTGTAGCAGCCCATTAGATGCGTAATTAAAGCATATTTATTGTTAAAGTTAAAAGTGTTTTCCCTCTCTGTTAACGGTCATTACATATAAACAAAAACCCCGTTGCAGAGGAGGAGGGGGAATCCGGGTAAAGAAAATCATACGATGTAGCATTCAAACTAAAAGTTATTCAGTATGTCAAGGAAAAAAACCGGGAAAAGTCAGGGAATTTTTGTAACCAAGAAAAGTCAGATAATTTTACAAAATCAGCAAAAAGTGCGAAATTGGAACGAAAAATTGGTCAGAGAAAATTACATGATCAACCGGGAAAAGTCATGGAATTTTACGCAATCGTTTTGGGAAACCCTATTGGACACCTTGTTATTGGGAATAGCCCTTAATGCCGGGTCTCAAATAAACGCCGGGTCTCGATTAATCGCCGGGGGGGGGTCCGGACCATTGAAAGAAATAGACGCCCAGGCGTGTATTCAAGATTTTACGGTATATACGTATTTTACATCCTCGTGCACAATTTTGAAGTTAGGTGGCAAAAACACAACGTGAGGGGGGGGAGGCACTCTTTGGGCCCTCCTGGCCCCCTTCACAAAACGAAAATCGCAAAAAACAGAATTTTTCTTTATTTTTGGAAATATCCCCGAGAAGCTTCCCTCTGAGTTGCATTGCTTTATATTTATTCCCTGCGAAGTTGCATCAAAATATCCAAAAAATTTCTGAAGCACTCCCGAAAATCGATTTTTTTTTTTCAGTTTTCGCACCCTTAAAATTTGGCTCGTGCTATGCAGCGCCAAGCCATTCAGCTTAGTTTGAGGTTCAATTTATGGTATTGCTTGCGATTTGCGACCCCAAGTGTCTTACATCACTTTAATCGCCTGAATTTCGTCTACATCGTAGTGTGTTTTTTTTGAAGGAGATAATTTACACACTGTAGATTTAAATGTATTTGACGTATTTAGTTTTACATTTTTAACATCTGAGGTATGGCGTTTAAATAAATCCGTTCAGACCACTCATCAGCTATCCTTTAATAAATTTGATACAGAATAAAAAAAATTATTCGGATATAAAATTGAAAAGTGGAATAGTATTAGTTAGTGCCTTAGGGCTCAAATAACCTGAAAATTATCCAATGGTATAAACGAGTTAAAAATTAAATAGAATAAATTACAATAAATATGAAAGAGAAAGGAATAGCTGATGTAGAAGAAAAGAAGGACGAAACATAAGAATCTTGGAAAAAAATGAAAGATGAAAATTGAACTCAGGGTGGTAAGAATCTGAAAAAAAGAAAGAAAGAAACAGAAGAGATAGGAAGAGATAAAAGAAAAAGAACATGGGAGGGGATGTCAGATGCATTGATTAGCACTGGATGTCAGATGCAAATATCTTTAAAAATAAGAAAGAAAAAGAAAATTCCACAGCCTGGGATTGAACAGGGAACGGCTAATCAAGCCATTGTTAACTGTAGGCTCTTAATTTTGGCCTAATTTTTCATTTATCATTTAAATTTAATGCCATTTAACCCAGATGCACAACAATAAAGAAAATACGAGTAGTAGTATTAATAATAAATAAATAAATAAATAAATAAATAAATAATAGGATTGGTTATTAAATGTGTAGGTTATTTTTAAATGCATTGTAAATTTAAATTATAACATCAAAAAATTTGCTGCCCAACGTGATCGCCAATTAATTAATTCTGTAAATTACTATTAGAAAAGAAATTAAAAAGACCCCTCCCCTCTCCAAATAAGGAAAAAAAACTTCAGTAAATCCAGATTTTAAAAAATCTGCTATTTTCCAAATAATACGATAAAAATTATGGATATATCAGATTAAATTAAGGCTTTATTTGTGGGATATGTCCTCTTTTGTGCTTTTAATCTGGGTGTTTTGTACCTGGGGGTTTTAGGATTGTTTCCTCCTTTGCATTTTAAGAGTGGGGGTTTTTGCTGGAATCCTAATTTTGTAGGTCATCCAAATTAGATTATGTAAATAATATCCTTCTCATATACTATCCTTTTGGAACTACATTTTATTTATGAGAATATAATATGTATTATTTTAACACAAGCATCATTTTTATTTTAAAGTATTTTGAATTAAATTACTTTTAAAACAGTCTTTTATTAGACAAGTTATAGAGTGTAAGCATCTTTATAAGTGAAAAAAATAATTATCTATATTAAGATATTTTTTTGGAGTACGATTTTTATGTTTTTCTTTTTTTATGTGTATTAATCTTTTACTTCTCCTTTTGGTTTTTTCTGTCGTTGTTATCGTTTTACTGTTAGTTATTATTATTAGATTAGTTTTGGGTACTGATAATTTTGTCGTTGTCTTTGTGTCCTTTTTTTGGGTTTAATATAATTTTATTTTTTGTTAGATTTCTCTGTTTATTGGTAATCATTAACCCCGTTTTTGGGCTTCGGCCTGTATTTGATTTTACTTTTGATAAATCATAATTTGCATATAATGCACTTTCAACAGTTTTATGCCAAAAGTTCAAAATGCTGAATTGTGTTCATTGAATATTTAAGTTAATAACTATACATTTTAATTATAATTACGACAGTAAAAGTGAAATATAAATATGAAATAAAAATAACACTAACATGTGTGATCGACTTTAAAAACTCATCTCTGAATATCGATTGTTTATTTCAATTAATCATTTCTGTAAAAAAAAAAAGTTAATTCTAATTTAGTCTTTTGCCGTTAAGTTTGGATGCATGTTTCATACAAGAATCATAATTATGTTAATAGTAACCAATGAAAACATTTTCATATGTGAAATATTGATTGCTCTTTAATATAATATTTAGCTCGCGCTTTTTGGTTGCAGATGTTCATTATGATAACGAACACGTTTTCTTATAATATTGGCTTCAAATATCAAACAGATGCTGTAAGTTCAGTTAAATGCAGTTAATTTAATGAATTCGTAACAATTTCAAGTGAAGACTAGACACGTTTGAGATAGGTTCTATAAATACAGAGTGATTCAGAAAGGTAGGTCAAGAATGAAATACCATGTACAGTTTGTAGTGGGAAACAATATTCTTCCTATAAACATGGGTCCGGAAATGCATCCTTACAGAGATAAAGCAACTTGTACAAGGTAGGAATGGATGTGCGTTAGCCTGACGGCAATGGTAGGGTCCATGTAAATTAGGATCTAAACATGTAAATTGTTCGTGTTCTCTCCTTTATAAGAGAGGAAATGAAACATGTAACTCTAGTGTCGTACAATGTTTCGCTTGACTAATGCGGAGCTGGCCGACATATATCTCGTCTACGGCGAGGCACAGGGTAATGCTACTAAAGCAGAAAGGATTTGCTAACAGCGTATGGAGAAATCAGTGATTCTCCGGACATCTTCACCAGAGTTCGCGAGAATCTCGTCCGCAGACTAAATACCTGCATCGTGGCTCAGGGTCGGCATTTTGAACACCTACTGTAATGTCATTCCTACCTTGTACAAGTTGCATTATCTCTGTAAGGATGCATTTCCGGACCCAAATTTATAGGAAAAATTTTGTTCCTCGCTACAAACTGTACGTGGTATTTCATTCTTGACCCACCTTTATAAATCACCCTGTATAATCAAATTTTGTTGTCCATAACACTATAGTATGCGACGAAAATTGATTAAATAATAAATAGCAAGTCAGGCAACTGAAATGCCTAGGACCGATTGGACTAGGATAAAATGGAAATCATTTGTTGATTCCAAAGAAGCCTTTCGTTGTTAGGGTTAGATGAGGTTGCTAAGGCAAGATGTACTTCAAACAGAAACGTGTAGTTCAAAATGTACCCGAAAGGTCAAAGAGAAAAATAATTCTATATTTTCGAACATACATGCATTTAATTTGTAAGCCTTCCTATTTAATGAAATAACACTCTATGTAATGGTCTATTGTTATTTCTTCATAATCTGTTGCTAAAGCTTTTCTACGTAAGCATGTACTGTTGAAGCAAGCGATTAGCTACTAGATATAGACAACAATTTGCCTAACAGAAATTAGCTATTAATAATGTAAGGCATCAGTAGTTACATGCTATATCTTACCACCGAAAGTTTCCAATGCTACAATAATGGTACCATTAAAGGTGTGCAAATGAACCAATTTTGGGAATTATTTTTTACGTTATATTCATTCATGACACGTCATTTCAAGTTGTTTGGTATATTACATGCCATATCTTAACACTGTAAGTTTCCAATGGTACCACATATACAGGGTGTATCAGGTTCGATGGTCAAAAAGTACCTAGCGTTGTTCTCCGCAAAATTCTAAGCATAATTTTCCTTATCCATTTTTTAAAATTCTCAAAAAAAAATTTGGCTATTATGACGTAATTCTAAGCCTTCTGACGTAGTTCATGCATGCCGTAATGACAATTTTTTCCTGGCTCCTGTCATAATAGCCAGGAGCCACTTTGGATAGCCTTTTGACGTCATAATAGGCTGTGATAATAGTCATAATAGCCTTCTGACGTCATAATTCATCCATTCCTATAGCCTTCTGACGTCATAATAGCCAAACTTTGGATAACGATTTCAAGCATTTTTTTTGAGAATTTTGAAAAATGGATAAGGAAAATTATGCTCAGAATTTTGCAAAGAACAACGCTAGGTACTTTATGACCATCAAACCTGATACACCTTGTATAGTGTGCCCAAATGAAAAGGAGACTTTCACTGTAGCGCCATTGTATCTAATCGAAGTTGGTAAATATGCTTGTCGATAGATGTAGGATCTTCCCAACTCCCCATGTCCCAAAATAGCTCACTCTGCGATGAAGGCCGGAAAAGTGATGTTCAGTTTCTTTTTTTTGACGAAGAAGGACTCGTACTGCTCGACTGGCTAGAATGGGGTGAAGCAGTTAATGTTGAACGGTACTGCAACATGTTCCTGAAACTGAAATGGGCCATCGAAAACAAGCACAGAGAGAACCTCTCGAAATGGAGAGAGCTGCTCCAGAACAACGCTAAGCCACTTGTGGCCAAGAAGACCCACCACCTGCTGGAATCATTTTGATGGGAAGTCCTCAAATATTCTCCATACAGCCCCAACAACTCCCCATGTGACCCCCATATTTTTGGCCCCTTAAAAAATCACTGACAGGTCATCAGTTCACCTGCAACAAGGAAGTGCAAAACATCGTGGACAAAAGGATCCGTATGCAACCCAGGAACTTCAACACTGAAGCCATCATTCGCTTCTTATGCTCTAAGATCAGTGCATCATTATCAAAGGCAATTATATTTAGGCATCATGTTACACATTAAAAATTCTGTAATTAAAATATTCGTTAGATATAAACGTAGTCTTCTTTTCATTTGGGCACACATATAGATGCCAATTTTGACTATCAATAATTTTGAATACCAATAATTTTACATCATATTCAAACATGACGAAGTCATTCTAAACTCTAAGCCTTAAAGTTTTCCAATGGACCATGATGGGATTACCCATATCTGAAGAAGTGTTCGAGCTACGCACGAGAGGAAAGGCAACAAGATTCAAAATTACTCTTTAGACGACAACCAAAACGAAGAAGTCGAAATTTAGGTGAGTTAATTCAACTGACATTTTTGGACCAATAACTACACAGTCCAAAGAAGGGTTTCAGTATTTTCAAACTAATACTGATGACTTTTCACATTTTTAACTTATCTGTTGAAAAACAAGTCAGAAGCAGTAGAAAATTTGAATTGTTATATCAAACAACTTTATACACAAAAAAGAGTACAATTTAAACGCATAGATGTGACAATGGAGGAGAATTTATATTAGTGATTTCAAGCAATTCTGCTGGGAGAAAGAAATAGTAATAGAATAGTAATTCAATCCTCGTGTCGACAACAAGCCCCGAATTCCTCTCTGACGGGGTCATCCGATTAGTCACGCGTTGATGCAGTGTGTGGAAAGGGATGGGGACTACGTCGAAAAGTTAATAGTGCGTAACATAGATGACAAATGTAAGTATCAGGTACAATTATAATTTTGAAAATCGGTTAACAAATAAAAAACTTACAGCCATGGAGGCATTACTTTTTGACAAACACTCATATTATAGAAAATTGGACATAAGCAATATTTGGTTCCAAAGCATGGGCAGTGATTTTACCAGAAATTCTAAATTTTAGAAGAGTGGGCTCAAGAAGCCAGTATGAATGCATATAGGTTAACAGCACCAAAACTAGACAAGATTATACAAGCCAGAGATGTTAAATTTGATGAAACACAAATAAGGTATAAAGATAAATTTGAAGAAAGTGAAAAAAGATGTATAACAGAAGAAAGCCTATAATAATACAAAATGAGGAAAATACAGAATGCAAAGAAGAAAAACAAAGTCATAAAATAGAAAATGAAAGCGAAGACACTTATCAAAGTGAAGCTGAGCATCAAACTACTAGAAGTGGAGGAAAACTTGTTAAACCACAATATTTAAAGGACAATGAGCTTCATTACTTGTACTGTTTGGTTGGAGAAGGTATTCCTTAGGTATAGTGAAGCAATTGTAGATGGAGGTTGGAAAAAAGATATAGAGAATGAACTGGAAGCACATTATTAAATAAAAACTTGGACTCTAACAAGCCTACCTAAAGGCAGAGAAATGATACATGCAAATTGGTTTTAAAATTAAGGATAATGGAACAAAGAAAAACTGTCACGAAATTCACATTGCATCAAGAATTCCGATGACAGCGTCGATTGTTTCCACACTCGATACTTCTATTCTTCAAAGTGGTGAGTAACTCGACGAATAATACGCAGCGAACGAATCAGAGATGAGACACGAGAGCTCGAGAGGAAAACGTGAACGAGTAACAGAGGAGGAGGTCGGAAAAAAGAGGCTGGGAAGTGAAAAGGGAGAATGGCAGATCTCGCCATGTCGCCAACCCTTCAGATAGATTTAATAACTCTCTACTAATGATAGCAAGGGAACCAGCGAAAGAAACTGCCGAAACTCCGTCTCCAGCGAGCATTATCATCGATAGCGAAAACCGTCAGCCAGAGAATGACGACAGGAGCCTTATTACAACGAAGCCAGCTCAGAGAAAGCTACATGAGGTGAGCTTTTCTTTGGCTTGGAACTGTTGGAAACTATCATTCTGCAAGCTGCGTTCATGGAACAGTTGCATGGCTATTAATTATCTAGCTGAAGTCTGTATACAGTTATTCCATCGTGCAGGACTGTCAAAACTTGCTATTGTCGAACAGCGAAGCTACAAGCTTCATTATCACACACAAATTCACGGACTGTGGCCATTTGGGCTATCACCTTACGTTGACAAGCAATTAGTTTTCATGCTGGTGCATTAAGACCGATTACTCGTATTGCTTCGACGTTAATTCAGTTCCACAAGTGTCCGTTTCCTCCATGAATTTCGCCGTGCATTATTGGTGATTCAATAGAGACTGAGATCTCCTATTCACTGCTTAACTTTGTGGCGTTTCATTTCAGCCTTATTAACGATTTGGACTAAACCAGGTGCCCGTCAATTAGCGGTGTCCCTGCTATACGTTCTGCTATTGCCTTTACCCGATTTTTGTCGCGATTTTCCTTCACATACGAATCGTCTATGGCGTACGAAGAAAGCTTTTATTTCGACGCCCTTCTTTAGGAGATTCAGTGTTATTCTCCAAGTGCAGCTGTGTGTGTTTGGTCTCAATTGTGTTTAGTGCTGGTTTTGTTGCAAGAAGGTGTTTATGTATTTTTCTACAAAGTGAAGCATACTCTCGTATGTTATCTGAACTCCATGTGTGAGCTTCGGCGAAGTGCGTCGAATTTGTTTGAATATACTTCACACGGTTATGCTAGTTGTCCTTAAGGCCTAATTAAGTTAATTTGTCCTTATATATATTTAGATAATTATGCCAATTAGATTTAAGTTATTGAATTTAAATAAATTCCTTTTAATTTAACTGTATCATGTCCCCACCTTATGTTATTTCACGTAATTCCACTGCGTACTCTTATCTTACAAATTTTATTCACGGCATTGGCGGTGCATGGTAGAGCGCATGCCACGAACGCGGAGATTAGTTTTTGTTTGAAGTGTGGGGGTACAAAAAAATAAAAGATTTAGCTTAGCCACGTAGTTCCAACATCGAAATTTCTGCAGTGCAAGTGTTTATACTTTTGTGGGTGCTATGTTTGTTATTTCAATTAAATCTGTCAAAAAAAAATTATGCAGTGTCTGCTTCCAAGTGGCATACAGTGTGTTTAAAAAAAAGGCATTTAGTGTCTTGTGGTGATTTCTTTCGTCGAGTTGTGGAAGTGCATCAATGATTTGGTACTACGCCATCCAAAAAAAAAGTACGTCATTTCTGTGCTCTTTGAGAAGTGTGTCGGTGTTTAAAGATCTAAGTGTTGGTGAAGTGAATTTTTATAGTGCGACTCGCACGAGAAGGCAGTGTGAAGATTATCAAAAAAATCCTAAGTGTTTGTGTGTGGTGTGTGGTACTACGATTAGTCTTCTTTGAGCTCATCATCCAAAGCTCCCAGATAGTAAATTTAGTCAACGTTCTTGGGTGACCTATATCGATGGCAAGCAAAATGGAACATTTCGAAAACCTTACACAAACTGTACGAGACCATCAATGTATCGCCAATAAAACATCTTCAGCTTCCTATTTTGGTGAAAGACCTCGGGAGAACCCCAAGCAATTTCTTAAACAATTTATTATCGTCGTTAAATGTAAGAACATTTTGCAACAGCAAAATCTGCAGATTCTTCCAGCCTATCTCACAATTGCAGCAGCCGTCTGGTATGCTAACTTCGCACAGGCGAATCCACTCATGCTTTGGAAGTTTTTTCAGCGTAAGTTTTTAGAAGTCTTTGGAGGAGCCCAGACCCAGCTAGCAAAGAGGACGGCGCTACAGAAATTGAAGCTAAAGGGCAAGAACATAGAATATGTTACCCGTTTTCGACAGTTGTCCAGCGGCTTAACGGATTCTTCACAAACGAGATCCACCTCTTCTTGCAAAGCCGCCTCCACAAACTGGCAGCGCAGGTAAGGATGAAAGAGACTGCGACTGTAGAAGAGTGTATAGCATTCGCCAAAAGGTGGTTTTGCGCCCACATTGGCAGCGAAGACATTACCGAGGAACCGATGGAGGTTGACGAAATCCTAAGACAAGCCAGACCACAACGACCACCTCAACGAGATAACCGGAAGTATTTTAACTGCGGTCAACGAGGACATTTATGTAAAGATTACCGCCAACATAAGCCTTCTCAACAGTTAGGGAAGAAGAGGCCAGCCCAAGTCAATTTCGTGTACAAGCGTATATGTCCAACAAACTGTGTCATAGCCATCAATATCAATGGCTAGACATGCAAAGCATTGATCGACACTGAGCGTTGGATAACTACATCGACACGGGGATGAGTGCCAGGCTTCGACTGAACTCCACCCTACTGAATCCTCAAAATTCCATTTCATTCGCCAACGGCCAACCCATACCGATCACGCATGCGATGTTAAGGGTTCCGGTCAAATGCGGACGTTATCAGGTGAAGGTCAACTTTGACAACGTGCAAATCCAGAGTTATGGCGTCGTTTTGGGCCTACATTGGATTGACCAAACCAACCTTTCCTTTCATTGGAAAAGGAAGAAATGTGCGACCCTCATCAAAGGGAGGAAGTTTTGGCTACCCCAGTGGAAGGAAGAACAATGTAATGACTTTATCTCAGAAACGGAGCTTTGTAACCGGATCAGCACCAGTGCCTTGAACCCACTTTATGCCATCTTCGCTCAGATCAAGCCTGAAAAGGAGCTTGCCTTCGTCCAGCCTCAGTGTGCAGTCCTCATCAGTGAATTTTCCGATCTGTTCCAGGAGGAATTACCGCCGGTCTTCTCCTGAAGCGGGCCACTCAGCATGAGGTCCAGTTAGAACAGAATTTCGCACCATTCAACTCACCGTTATACCTGCTGACCCGAGATGAAGAGGAGGAGTTGCAGAAAACATTCCAAGAATTGGTTAGTAAAGGTCTTATACAGCCTTCTACTTCCTCCTTTGCCTCACCAATATTGTTCATTACAAAAAGCACGGAAAGCTGCGGATATGCATTGATTTCCACAAAATAAATGGCATGTTAAAGGACAATTTTTATCTGGCCCCCCGCACTGATTCCTTGCTCGATAGACTAGAGAACGCCAATATATTTTCCAAACTTGACATCCTTCAAGCCTAACATCAACTTAGGATGTGACAGGCCAACATACCTCTAACGGCCTTTAAGACTCGTTTCGGCCTGTTTGAGTACTTGGTCATGCCCTTTGGTCTAAAAGGATCTGCTGCTACCTTTACCAAGGCTATCAATGAGACTTTACACGGACTCGTCAACAGGGGGGTAGTAGCTTACTTTGATAACATCTTGGACAACAGGGCTCGTGATATGGCGCAACTGAAGAAACGCCTGCGGGCAGTCTTCCAGAGACTACGGGACCAGATATTTCACTTGCAGCCTTCCAAATACCAGATGGGGGTCGAGGAAGTGGAATACCGGGGATTTAAAATATCCAACAAAGGAAAGGCATGTGAGCCAAGGGAACTCAAGCCATCATACAGTGGCCAATACTGAACAACGTCCACCATCCGAGATCCTTCTTGGGCACAGCCCAATTCTACAGGCACTTTATATTGTAGAATATGCTCACGTCACTGGACCACTGTTTGAGCTGCTAAAGAAGGACGTGCTGTATACTTGGGGTCCACAAGAGCAGAGAGCCTTCGAAGAACTAAAAAAGGCGTTTATAAGCCCCCTATTCTAAAGATCTTCAATCCCGCTAAAGACTTACATATTTTATGTGATGCATCCACGGAGGCGATTGGAGCTGTTGCCACAAAGTCATATGGCGAAGTTATTTCCGGTGGCATATGAATCGCGACACTTTAGGAATGAGGAAGCTCATATGTTCATATACGCTGAAGAACTTCTAGCAGTTGCACATGCGGCTCAAGTGTGGCGTCACTATATTTAGTAAGTCAATATTGTGGTGTACATGGACAATCAGGCGGTATCAAAACTGTTTACGCAAGCCAAATTATCTAGGCTTCAGGCCCAGGTCATTTAATACATTATGGATTATCACATCTCGCTCAGCTATATTAGATTGGAGCACAATATAATCGCCGATGCTCTATATTATAAGATTGCTCTATAAGGACAGGACCATCAACACCATAAATACGCAGGATTCTCTGCAGTTGGACGCGGCGAGTATGTCACGGAATTCACACGCCATCGACAATTCTGATGACAGCATCAATCGTTTACACACTCGATACTTCTATTCTTCAAAGTGGAATGCGAATCAACAACGTAATACGTGGCGAACGAATGAGAAAAGAGACACGAGAGCTCGAGAGGAAAACGTAAATGAGCGATAAAGGTGAAGGTCAGAAAAACGAGGCTGGGAAGTAAAAAAGGAGCATGGCGCGTCTCACCATGTCGCCAACCCTTCGGACAGATTTAAGAACTCCCTAATGATGATAGCAAGGGAACCAGCGAATGAAACGGCCAAAACTCAGTCTCCAGCGAGCGTTATCGTCAATAGTGAAAACCATCAGCCAGAGAATGAGAGCAACGACGGGAGGCTCATTACAACGATCCCAACCGAGCAAAAGTTACATGAGGTGAGCTTTTCTTTGGCTTGGAACTGTTGGAAACTCTCATACTGCAAGCTACGTTCATGGAACAGTTGCCTGCTATTAATTATCTAGTTGAAGTCCGCATAAAGTTATTCCATTGTGCAGGACTGTCAAAACTTGCTACTGTCGAACTACGAAGCTACGAGCTTCATTATCCCACTCAAATTCATGGACTGAGCCCATTCGGGCTCTCACCTTACGTTAACAAGCAATTAGGTTTCATGCTGGTACATTAAGACCGATTACTCATATTGTTTCGACGTTAATTCAATTCCACAAGTGTCCTTTTCCTCCGTCAATTTCGCCGTGCAATATTGGTGATTCAATAGAGTCTGAGATCTCCTATTCACTGCTTGTCTTCTCATTTCAGCCTTATTAACGGCTTGGACTAAACCAGGTGCCGCCCGTCAATTAGCGGTGTCCCTGCTATACATCCTGCTATTGCCTTTACCCGATTTTCGTCGCTATTTTCCTTCACATACGAATCGTCTATGGCATACGAAGAAAGCTTTTACTTTGACGCCCTCTTTAGGAGATTCAGTGTTATTCTCCAAGTGCAGCCATGTGTGTTTGGTGTTAATTGTGTTTAGTGCGGGTTTTGTTGCAACAAGGTGTTTATGTATTTTTCTATAAAGTGAAGCGTACTCTTGTGTGTTATCTGAACTCCATGTGTGAGTTTTGGCGAAGTGCGTCGAATTTGTTTGACTATACTTCACACGGTTATGCTAGTTGTCCTTAAAGCCTAATTAAGTTAATTTGTCCTTAAATATATTTAGACTAATTAAGCCAATTAAGTTTTAAGTTATTGAATTTAAATAAATTCTATTTAATTTAATTGTATTTTGTCCCCGCTTTATGTCATTTCACGTGATTCCACTGCGTGCTATTATCTTACAAATTGTATTCATGACAAAACACAGTCCCTAGCAAAATTATGCACCTGTAGCAAGAATATCCACTGCACATGCAGCTCTTATTCATGCTGTCAAACATGAAATATCAGAAAGGCAATTAGATGTTCCAACAGCATTCCTAAATAGGAAATAGAATCAGAATTCTACATTAAGCCACAGGAAGCAATGACGTGTATGAAGCATCAACTATTAAAAATAAACAGAGGTCTTTATGGCTTAAGAGAGAGCCCAAAATGCTGGAACAAAAGATTCAACCAATTTATCAAAATGGGAATCAGTCGTCCACAGAATGATTTTTTGTTTACACTTTGGAGAATTAATTAAAGTTTGGTTAATAATCTATGATGATGATATACTGTTGATAAGTGAAGAATATGTTATTAGTGACTTGCTAGAAAATTTGAAGATTGAGTTTAAAGTAAAAGATCTTGTAGAAGTTAGAGAAAGTTCAGTTTTGGGCTTGCAAATTACAAGAAAAGATGGATTACTGAATTTGAGACAGACAAAACAAATAGATAAAATATTAGAAAAATTTGGATTAAAAGATTGCAAGGGTGTCAGCATTCCACTAGTACAAGGATATCTGTTTAATAGCAGTGAAACTGTGATAGATGTACCATGTTGAGAAATATCATATATACTAGTCAAGGTCTTTTTTTCCAAATGACCCGTTAAAAACCACATTCGACTTATACACGAGTCAGGTTTGGTTTGGTTGGTTTTTGGTATTAACGTCCTTTCAATTGCTATGATAGTTTCAGGATGGCGTATATAGGAGCCCGAATTTTGCCTGGTAAACGACTACACGGGACCAACAGCTTTACTTCCCTTCCGAAGGAAGTGCGTGTTCTGAGGATTTTCCCCCTGAAAAATCCTCATCGTTCTCGGCCGGGGTCGAACCTGCGTCCTCGGGCATCAGACGCGATCACGCAACCACTGAGCCACCGAGGCCGATACACGAGTCAGAGTTGATGGAAGATCTTAAAAGCGGAGTTTTCACTGCGATCGCGTTTCATTTACTAAGTTACCATATGTACTCGTGCATAAGTCGAGGTTTTATATCCAAAAAATGACCCCTAAAATTCATATTTGACAATGTGGACGATGAATATGAGACTGAAGATGATGTGCATTACGAATATGAGACTGACAATGAAGTCTTGTAGTTTTGTAATAGTTTTTTCCTCTCAAGTGTTTATAAAATTTCCTCTTTTTGCCTCGACTTATGCTGTTTTTTCACTTTTCGGGGTCAAAACTCGGGGATCGACTTATACCCGAGTATATATGGTTATTGGAAGTTTGATGTTTATCGCTACCAGTAAAAGACCTGATATAGCATGTTACTTCGTATCTAAGTCAATACCTAGACAAACCTATTAACGAACTATGGAGACAGACAAAAAGAACACAGATATTTGAAAGAAACAAGAGAACTTGGTGTGAATTTCACAAAGAAAGGAATGATATGATAGAAACTTATTCAGATGCAGATTGGGCTGGAAACAACATAGATAGAAAAAATGTTACAGGATCAGTGACATTATATAATGGAAATGTAGTGAAATTGTATAATGGAAATGTATGTTATCAAGACTGTGTTGCCCTATTGAACTCCAAAGCAGAGTATATAGCAGCCACTACCAGCGATCGTCATATACTTTATATAACGATGAAATACTCTATTTATTTAAGTTCCAAGGGTGAATCTTTGGACAGTTATTGGAGAAAACTACTGCATCTCTAAACTTCATTTTGGTCTTAAATGAAAGACCTTAGTCTATAGATTTTCAAAGTTACTTTTTGTTCCATAATTACTGTTAATTAGCGGTAATTTACAATTAAAAATTGCTTTAAGCGCATGCGTAGTGATATGATAAAAAACTGTCTTTACATACATCCGCAAAAAGTAGCTTCTGCGCAGGCGTAGCCGGGTTAAAAATGGAGGAAGGGTTTTTTATTTTGTTTATGGAGGATTGATTCAGATAAAATGAGACGACTTTAAACGCCGCGTATGACCTTGACGGAATGTGATTTGCATGACTCGTCCACTATTCATGGGGATTAGCTTTGTATACACTTGTTGCTGTTATTTAGAACATTTCGTGCTGAAACATGGCTTCCAAAATCACAGCTTTTTGGGAAGGGTTTATGTTTGGCCTTTCCGACGCTAATTTCAGTCTTTCGTGCATTGTGGAATTAGGCAAACGAAATGGTATTGTGGTATCCAAAGCTACTGTGGGTCGAATGATCAAAAAGAACAAATTGCGACCATCTAATGAACGTGGACGAGCAGAGAAGCAGACCAGAAACAAGCCCCAGCCAACACGCCCAGCTCAGGTGGTGCGAGAAATCCGGTCGGAAGTGCTGAAAGAAAATTCCCCCACACAGAGAAATCTAGCCCAAAGGAAAGGTATTTCACAGGCAACAGTCTCCAGAATAATTCATGACAATCTTGGGCTGGAGCGACGTCATAAAGCGCGCGGTCACAGACTGTCGGCCAGGCACGTGCAGGAACGATTCACCAATGCCAGAAAACTGTATGAAAACCATCTTGCAGGTGACCGATGGAAGTAGGTTGTCTCCTTGGATGAAGATTAGGTGTACCTCGAAGACACCAACATACCCAGGGCAATTTACTATCGCAAAAGAGGGGGCAAGGCCAGGTCCGATTTTGTCCGAAGGTGCAAGGAAAAGTTTTCAAAAAGCTTCATGGTGGTTGCCGGATATTGCTCACGTGGACTGCTCACGATTCGTCGAGTTCCTGGAAACTGTAAAATTAGTGCAGCTTACTTCCAGAGTAATGTAATGGACCACATATATCGGCAGGATATCCCACGCCTGTACCCTGGTGAGCAATCAAAAGTTTGGATCCACATGGACAAGGCATCAAGCCACACTGCCAGGTCATCT
Source organism: Rhysida immarginata (assembly GCA_023313115.1). Lineage (NCBI taxonomy): Eukaryota > Metazoa > Arthropoda > Chilopoda > Scolopendromorpha > Scolopendridae > Rhysida > Rhysida immarginata. Next base: position 16,517 of record JAHWFO010054457.1, read on the forward strand.
GTGGCTTACTACAGGAAAATGGAACAGGAGACGGTCATACAAGTTATTCCCTTCTCTCATGTGTCTGTAAAATCTCCTGACGCATCACCGATGGATTTCTGTGGTTTTGGTCTCCTGAAACGACGGCTCGGAAGTCGCCGACCAAGAACCGTTGATGGGCTATGGAAAGTGTGTCAGCAGGTGCGAAACGAACTTCCCATGGAGTCCCTAAAACTCAGCCTACTTCAGTGGAAATTAGGTGCCGGGCGATAGTCCAACAACGTGGTTTTCACATCGAACACAACCGATGGTGGCGCCATGGTATTACACCATCGTAACAGAACTGCAAAGTCGTCTCATTTTATCTGAATCAACCCTCCGTATTGCTAAAATACACCATATTGCCATTAATGACCGGACACTTTCCATTTTAGACGTTTTGTCGAATATCTAGAAAAACACATGACGAATTATCCTGAAATTTCAGGGGTGTAAAAAGGATGTTACACCTCATATATTTCAGCGAAGGTTTTCTCCCGAAGGCAAATAGGGGACCAGCAAAGAAGTGAACCAAAAAAATAATGTTTGGAATCACCCTGTAAAAAATAATGCTTGAAAGGCATTGTAGCTGCAACATATGCTTAAGAGGCTTGTTTTACTTTTCTGTGTTCATTTGTATGAGAATAGACCGTATATTCATGGAGATATAAAGGTTTCTTTAAAAAGGTCGAACTGTTTTCGTAAGTTTTTTATAACACACAAAATTTTCAACCCAATGTAATGCCATTTACAGAAAACTTGACAAACAGCAGTACAGACAACACCCTGCAATCAGAATAGAAAAATATATAATATTTGATGAAATATGAGCATTTTTACTAAATAATGTTTAACTGCGCATGCGCATGCGTTACCAATTGTCTTTTGCAGACTTTATTAGCCAAATATATAGAGCTACTCTAATAAAAAGCCCAAGCAAATATCGTGAAAATTGAGAAAGATATCGCTTATAGAATGAGTTGAATTTCAGTTGCTCAAAAATAAACAAAACGATAAGGGGCTTTCTCCAAACTTTTATTTTTGGATCGGACACCAGTATCAATTTCTTCTTTTTACGCTGATATGAAGTCAATATTTTTTCATGTCAGCGTAAGGAATGATACAAACGGAAGTACGTGAAAGGTTTTAGCTTAATCAGCTGTGTCAATATTTAGGCTATTTTTTCTGCAGGATAAATGTCTCATTCTCACCGGTAAATGCAAACAAAGGTGCTATGCGTTGTACAAAACCTTGCCCATAGATGTCGCCCAAGTGTTTAAATCGCGCTATGGTTATATATTACCTGTTGAAGCTAAGACTGTTCTTCATAAAAAAATTCACCTCCATGTTGGGCTGGAGACTACCGTATAAGACTTTTTTCTCCGGGCTAGTTTCGAAAATAGCCAAACTCCAGTTTTGCAGCCATTTCTGCGGGACACGCAAGTCACTTTGAAGGTTTCGATTTCAGTAACAACTCAAAACGAAGGCATGGATAAAGGGGGGGGGGCACTATTGGCCGTAAAAAAAATACGACAGCCTGTGTAAAAAGATATTACGGTTTTGAATAAAGTCCATTTGTCTTCAGAGGGGGAAGCAAAATAAATAGAATTTAAAGGGTGGTACTATAAAAGAAAGAACCCCAAAACTTAAGAGTAAACATGGCTCGTTAAAAAACTTTTATTTTGGTTTAAAAATTACGATATTTATTTATAAAATACAAAAATTCTGTACAAAAGAATTTTCTATACAATTAAATCATAAATTGAGGAATAGGCATTGCGATCTCAATTACAAAAGAAAAAATATTTCTCGGAATAAAATAAA